>JAMXBD010003329.1:0-126173 GCA_024138025.1 Combretum micranthum
AAAGAAAATTTCATTTAATAGAAACATAGAAAACTTAAACATGGAAGATTAGAAATTTATAATTGAAAATCAAATTCGTAGAAATAAAATCATATAACAAACACTCAACAAAAGGTTGGTAAGCCAATAAAGATTCTAAAAATAGAATTTCATAAATTACAAAATAGAACATCTTTTAAGAAATTTATTTGAGAAAAGGCATAGCAAGGGTATTATAAAACAATACTTTAAAAGGGATTCTTTAGTTCGCTGGTTATCTTTAAAACTCTTAACGACTATCTTTAATTAAATCTTATTTAGTTAACTAGGGCACTATGCTTTAGGTAGATGCGATACTTCTTTCTTGACTTGGCGTCCTCTTCTTGTGCTCACGAACTCGTGCTTGGTTCCTGCTTCTCTTCTTAGGGCTCCTGCTTCTTCTTCGTCTTGTGGGTAATGGATGCACAGTCTTCGTCTTTTGGGCACTCGACGGACGTACTAACGATTAAATTAGCTCATATAGTCTTTTATTTGTTTCCTTAATTAAAAGCAGGATTTACAAAGGTAATATTTTCTTGTGATTAAAAATGGTTTTGGACATCCGTTCAAAGTTAAGAACTAGCTTTACACTTATTGTTTTGGGTGTGACCGTAAAATACGCAACTTTCCCACTCGGTATCGTAGTATCCCACTTGCTACGGTTCGAGGACTTCCTAAATTGTTTTTATCCTATTGGATAAGGTGATCTTATAAGGCTCTTAGGTTTTCCTTTATTCTATGATGAAGAGTTTACTATCTTTCCTCTACTAATCTTGCATCTAAACACTAATAACTTCGCAAGAATCTTCCTATCACTCTCAAGATTTTATCCTTAAGCTTATCTTGCCTCTAAGAGTTCTATTCCTAAACTTATGATTTTCTTCCCTGATCTTGATGCTCTGATACCACTTCAACTGTCACGCCCCGAAGGGTACCCTAAATGTGGCAGTCCGCTACATACGGTATTAAAACTTAAGAATGACTTCCCAAAGTCATGCGGAAGTTTTCAACACCATATGTAAGGCGTCTATCACAACAATAAGAGACACCAGTGGGATGTATAGTTTGAGATAGTAAATAAAGCAATACAATAATCTAAATAAACATCAAATATATTATTAATAGAATATAATCTTTACATCAACTTAGGGGTTTTTCCCTTTAATTCTCCAAATAATCATAATAACAACTTAATCTTTCCCACAACCAAATAATGCTAACACCAAAAGATATTAAAGGATAATTAACCTATGATCTTCAAAAGATTTTCATAAGCTTTTCTAGGACATCATCCCACTTGAGTATATGAAGTCTTCGGGCATAAAAGATATGGGACCTGATACAATAAAGGTCTATCGGAGTATAAGCATAACTAGCTTAGTGAGAATATTCCTGAATTAACGTACTTTAAATAATTTCAAACAAGTTATTAACAAGCATATGAATGCATCAAACACATGATCAAGCAATACATATGATCTACCGGAAATCATATGTTTGAATGGATTTACCCCGCCATTCCAGGTTAGGTATTCCAGGCTCTTTAAAACCCAACTCAAAATCCAACTCATGTTGTTTATTTCAGGCTCCTACTAGCCACCACAAAATAGTTCTTTCAGGCACCTATCGCCCATCTTAAAATAGTTCTTTCAGGTACCTATCGCCCATTTTGCAGATTTCTAGCTACTGCATAACCGACTACTAAGCTCTTGTCCCATCGAGATTAGCAGCTCATGCAATGAAATTAACTATGTGATATGCATGGATCAATTAATATAATTCATAGTATATGTTTAAAGTAATTTAAAGGTGATCACAAAATTTTTCACACACTCTAGTAGAATAATAGCAAAACATAAGTTAATTAACAACGATTCATGCCTCGGTATCCTTAACGTTCTTTCAACCAATATTATCATACATAATTCATTTCATCTTTTCCTACTTCTAGTGCTGCTAGCTACAAGCACAACCAAGTACAAGAAAGGTAGGAAATAAACTCACTTGGCCATAAGGATCTATCTTTCTTACGGATGAGTCGATCGGTAATTCCACTTATCAAAATAATCCTCTGGGTATGAATACTCCTCCTCGGGTTTACCTAATCAAGAAGAATACCCATAATGAGTATTTCTTGTTGATTCTATGGTACTTATCAAAAACTATATCATAAGATCGTTAAAATTCGCGTAGAAGGTAATTCCAACTTAAAATGGCCATAACTTGGTCATTTTAACTCGGAATCGCACAAATAATATATCGTTTCCTACCTACTCGAAAAGATCTATCCATTTCTAAGGTTATTTTTGTCATAAAAAGCCACTTGGGTTTCAAACTAACACGGTAAAGAATAGTTACGAATTTATAGTTCCATGATTGTCAAACTCGAGTTTCTACCTAGAATCTCTAAGGGGTCCATAGAATCGGAACGTAAAATCGAAACGTAGAATCGTAAGATTCTACAACTAATGTAAATTTACTTACAAAAACTGTTGATGTACTTACTAAAATAATAAAACTTTAAATCAATTATGAAAATAAAGAATTTCGTATTAAATTAGTTATGTACAACCAAAATTTAAGTTTTATCAATCATAATTCACATACTGTCATTAATATATTTAGTGCAATTTTATAATTAAAATAATTATTTTTATTTAATGATGATTCATAATCTATAATTATTGAGATGTATTGCAAATCATTAAAATTTCATGTGTGAGTAGCTAGTTTTGTGTTAGTAATGAATATTTTCATGTTTATATATTTGCACAAAAAATCATTACATAAAAAATCATTATATTTATGGTAAATATATTTATAGATAGAAAATTATTAAAAAAGGGAAAAACATAGCACTGTATATTTAGTTTAATTTTCATTCAAAATGTTCAAAATATATCATAGTATATAACCTAAAAGAAAATAAACTCTCTAAAAAATACAAAAAAATGAAATAAAAGGAAAAAAATAAAAAAAAACTAAAATTAAGTTAGATTAAGATAAATATCAAGAACCAACCCCAAAACCCTAAATTTAAATATATTAAATTGATTGCATTTTTAAAGTTCAAATAGAAAAAAAAAGTGGAAAATTACAACTTTAAGATTTTACTACGATTCTACTACCGATTCTACCATTTCTACTCACGATTCTACTTATGAGTTTACTCAAAAAACGATTTTATATGTGAGTTGAATCGAAATATCATCATCAAGTCGTAAACTCGTAGAAACGTACGAGTAGACTCGCGAGTTTGACAACCATGTATAGTTCTCAAAATATGATTTTTCCAAATTTTTCTTTACTCAAAATTCCTTAAGAAAAATATATGGATGTATATATATATATATATATATATAGTTGAAAAATCCTTTGAACATATATTTATCCTCATATTGTATGCATGATTTTGATAGTGCTATCTCAATATCGATTTTTATAAATGATTTGTCTTTGAGGGTTTTTAAATGATAAAACTTTTTGAGAATTTCTCCGTTTTGAATTGTTACAAGGAAAATATATTTGAGTCGTTATGAGCAAATGTTTTTCTATTATAGTTCCATTTTCTCACTTTTCAAAAGTAAATTTTATTCTAAAAATTTGGTTCTTTAAGTTATCTACTAACTTTATTTCTAGTGATTAAAAATAAGCTTTTCAAAATATTCCTTAAGTTTCAAATATTTGAAGTTGTGTTAAATGTATGTTTTCCTTTTATTTTATTTTTTTTTATATCATTTCTTTTCTTTAGAAAATAGATATACCTTTAAAATTTTATTTTCTTGACAAATTTTATTTTTCTGAGTTGGTTTCTAAAATAGTGAGTTAATTTTATCTTGGTTTGAAAACTTGTTTTATTCTTAACATTAGTTAAATGGTAAAATAATGTTTCTTAGATAAGTTCATAAGAAAAGTATAAAGCTTTCTTAATAAAAATTTGTTAACTTTAGGACTTAGTAAAACTTCATTTTAATTTTTGAAAAGAGAATAACAATACAAATTTTAAGTTTGAAGGAACTTTCTTAGCATGTGATTCTCAAAATTTATAATGAACATAATTAAGTTGTATAAAGGATATGTGTAAAGACCCGACCTGCTAATCCTTAAGACTTAGCAAGTTAAGTCCCCAACCACATATAATACTTTCGTATTATATGGAAGGTTATCCTAATCTATAGTTATGTGAATTGTTTGTTTAAAACTACTAAAACTTGTTTAAAAGCTTTTACAAAAGGATTAGTCACTTGAGTAATCTATTTACATAAAATAGTTTAAGGAAATATTTACATCCTTGTGTCCAGCATAGGACACAACAAAATATACATAAGTCTCACAAATGAAGAAAATAGACTTTAAGTCTTTTAATACTACCCAGGCTTAACTAACAAGCCTCTATTCCAAAATACAAAATACAAAATACAAAATACATTTATTAAACGAACACATGAAATAAACTTTCTTAAAAAATTTCTCGCCACAGGGTCCTACTCATCCCACTGTCCATAAACTTCTCCAATCTGACCCGAATCCCATATCATCATAACAATCATTATCAACTCCTGAAAATAGCAAAAGTGAGCCAGAGGCCCAGTACACAGCAACACAAACAAAAGCGAAGCCATACACACCTATACTAATGCAATGCAAAAACAATTGCTTCATTTATCTTTCTTTAATATTTCTTAAACAAATCAACACTGGAGTATTCAAACTCCGGACAAGCTGAGGATATCTGGGGGTCCTGAGTAATGCTCACAACGCTCAGGGGGTTGATATAGGTAGCCCGAATACCTATATCTCCTAGATAACGTTACATTGCAAATAATAATCTCATCCAGGTTATATAGTTGTTACTCAGCTTCACTTAACTCAATCCATAATATAAAGCAATTCACATGCTCCCATAAACATTGAATTAGATTATATTATTTCCTCTCAAGAGTAAGTAAATGTTGCTCAGTTATACATTCCTATCGATTATCCGCCGAGCTTAGTCATTGCATCATGACTATTGGCTTAAGCGTCTACACTAACCTATCATTGCATCATGATAAGTTACCACTCCTCGGACCGGATTTAACGGTGAAAACACAAGCAATTCAAGCAATACTTAAGTCATTTAGAACTTATATCAAATTTAAGTATGCCTATCCTAACAAGCATACAAGCAAGTTACTGCGTACCTGTATTAGCTTGGGAATTAATGGGGTGGCCAAGCGAGGATCAATAACTGTTCAACAAGAATTATCACAATTCACACTTAGTTTAAACTCATTTCAACTAATCTCATACATAACCATACAAATACATTCAAATAAGTTATACAAGATCCTAAAATAAGTAAAGATAATCAATAATTTATTAAATCATACAAATATCCTTAAATCATGCTTAATTATATTACTCGATCATCATTACATATCAAATATCATTAATTTATTTCATTTTAACTCAAAAAGATTCATTTCATAAGTTGAAACACATTTAGTAAACCAATATAAGCTTTTAACATTGTTTTGGAAAGAGTAGCATCGGGAAAGAATCAAAATTTAAGCATTGTTAAGTTTAAAATTAATGAAAACTTAAAACATAAAAGTTGTAGATCTCTTTTTTATCTTTCCAACACAACTTGAATCACCTCAATCGAAGGTCGAATGAAAAAGTTATGGCTAAAATACGAAAGGATGGCGAAACTGGGAAAAGTTGCAAAACGAACGCCGGCGGCGTAAATTGAAAATTTGCCAGCGTTAGAGGTCGACGATTCTGGTCCCCGAGTGCATCTTCAACACCGGAAAATTTTCCAACGTACACCGGCAGCGTAGGATTCAACACCGGCAGCGTTGAATGCCAGCGTACATGCATTACGCTGCTGTCAAATTTTCCCCTGTTTTCATTTTGCAAAAACCATTTGTTCCAATTGTTTCAAACTCCTCCAAATTCATTTCAAACTTCTTAAAACTTGTTATATGGTCTTACTACAATCTAATAAACACAAACTCCCACTTCAATCCATCAAACATCACTATAATCATCATAAACAACTTCAAACCCCAATTTCACTATTCATCATCTTCTTCCCAAATTCAACAACACCCATACTTCTTGCTACACATAAAACATATACTATAAGTTCTTGTATCCTTAATATACTACTTAAACTACCATTAACATATAGAACACATCATTTCTCATATTTAGCATAAGCACCCTATTATCAAGAAATCACATATATGCATAAGATTAAGACATGAAAGACAAACTCACCAATAGAACTTTAGGCTTTAGTTTAATGGTCCTCTAGCAATCTTTGGTGGGTAAAAGTGATGGAAAATGAAGGGCTTAACCTTATACCACCTTGGAGGAGCTTTTGAGAGGGTTAAGAGGTGTTTTGAAGCTTGGAGAAATGGTTTGGCTAAGGTCTGAAATTTTGCCCAAAAATTTAAGTTTGAAAAGTAGATATTATCTACTTGTTTGACTTTTAAGGCATTTGTAATTAAGGCAATTAATGACTTAAACTTTTGTTACTTAATGACATTATCTTAAGGCCTTAATAAGTGTTTAATAGCTTTATTTTTTTTTTTGCCTAAAAATTCTGCTACATAAGGACTTAGTTACATGCATTCCTCCACTTAATTCAACACATTCAAATCATAAATTACCCATATGAATACAATTAAAATTTTATGAACTAAATATTTAATAAATTCTAGAATATTTCAATATTTTAACATAATAATAAAACACATAATTCATCTTGAAAAAAAAATCATATTCAATACATATCAAAAGTATATATAAATTTATTAACACACATATAGAATATAAATTGGGAATTTCATGGTTATTTCAATATGGTTGAGTTAAAATCCTTTATGGTTAAAAATTCTTCCTTTATGGGGTATTTAGTTTTTTATTTCGAAAAGAAATAAGTTCCTTTTATTCTTTTGAAGAAAATCTATTTTGCTACTTCTTCTAGAAATTATGATTAGCTTATCCTTTGGAAAAACAAAACTTAGATCTTTTGAGAAAATTCCTTTTTGTTAAGAAATCTAGTTTACTTTTGAAAGAACCGATTTTTATCTTGTTTTATTTTTATTTAAGACAACAACATTCTTATTCATGTATGAATATGATTATGTAGCAATGTAAAAGTAAGGATAAAACATAGTAAGATAGAAAGGAATACTTGTAAGTAAATAAACGTAAATAAATAATCAAGGATTGGGAACCTTAGCTTCATCAAGGTATCCCGATCATGTATTGGGAGCCTTAGCTTCATCATGGCAACCCGGGACTAAGAATGGACTGGTCCCAAAAGAAAAGAAATGAAAAGAGAAGAAATTTGTTTTGACTTGATATGAACAAGTCTAAGACTAGAAAGACTAGTCTTAATAAATTGCATAAAACAAGTAAATAAATAAATTGCAAGACTTGGAAATAAATAAATAACAAATGAGCTTATATGCTCTAAATAAATATATTACATAGTATACATAATATTATATAAGTTAGATTAGAAAAAATAAACAATAATAAAAACATAATATTAACATAAAGAAAATAATGGAAACATGAACAAAAACAAAACATGAATAAATTGTTGCTTCTTTAACTCTCAGGTCTAAGAAACATACACTAAACTCATGTTAAGTTTTATGAACATGATAAAGAATATAGGAATGATTTTTACCTAAGGTTTAATGGAAGGTTTTGAAAGAGATGAATGGGTTTTGTGTTTGATATTTTTCTTGAAGAGTAGAAATGGGTAGAGAATATTTTGTGATAGATTTGTTGGAGAGAGGTTTTGAGAGAGTATTTTGGTAGAGTTTTGTTATGTAAAATGAGTGTGTGAAAGAATGAAGGAGAAAGGGGGTATTTATAGAATTTTTGGAGTGAATTTTGGATGTAATAAAATAAATTGGAAAAGAAAATAAAATAGGATGGGAGAGAAGAGAGGGGGCCGGTGCCTATATGAGGAAGAAGGGGATGATTTGTTTTTATTTTTGATAAATGAAAGATGTAATGTGTAAGGTAGATGTGAAATAAAGTTGTATTGGAAAAGTAAAAAGTAAAAAAATAGGTATGTAGGTAGTAAGAAATAGGTGTAAGAAAAAGTAGAGATAGGTGAATAGTAATGAATAGTAGGAATAGTACTATGAATAGTAGACTAGACATATAAAATACCGATAGTAATAAAAATACGCGTAAACAGGCTATATCTGTTATTTTTAGTTACCGAAAAATTCTAAAACTGATATTTTGAAATCCTTGTTTAATTACGAGTCTTTTGGTGTTATCGGAATATTTTTAATATTCCAAGCTTCGGGACACGCTTTTCGAGAACTGATCCCATTTGAGTTCGAAGGACACTCGAAATTCGCGAATCTGATATTTTTATGTTACCTTATATTATTACGAACTATTTTAAGCCACTAACTTAATTTCGTTTTCTAGGGTTTGAGAACGCGGGATTGCCGGATTTGAAATTGTTTAATTGTTTTGACTTTCGTTGACTTTTGAAGTTCCGATTTGACTAGGGTTAGGGTTTAATCCATCTTTACCCTAGAAATTGAAAGGTTTAACTCAGGGATCGGATAGGCGAATCCTTTCATATTCGGATTTTCGAATCGAACGATTATTGAACTATCTATTTTTTTTTTTTTTTTGAAAATTCTCTTATGAAATTTCATGATCGAAATTGTTTAAGGTTCGGTTTCAACTTGGGTTAGACTTTAGGGTTTTCGATTTGGTATTCCAAAACCATAATCGAAAAATTCAAGGGTTTACAGAGTTGCCCAAGAATTTCTAAGGGGTTACCATAGAGGGAGTTACCTAAGCTCTTCTATGGAGTTACCACAAAGGGGTTGCTTGAGCTCTTTGAGAGGTACTACGAAGAGAGTTACCTAGGCTCTTTTAGAGAGTTACCATGGAGGGAGTTGCTCAGCTCTTTTAAGGAGTTACCATAGAAGGGGTTACTCGAGCTCTTTGAGTGAGTTACCATTAAGGGACTTACCTCATCAGCACGAAGAGGCAGAGCTCTTTAAGCTCTAGATAGCCCTTTAGTTTTACTATTTTTAAGGAGTTGTCATTTGGAGGGAGTTACACAACTAGCATGAGAAGGCATAACCCTTTAAGCTTTTGAGAGCCATATTTGTTTTAGTGTTTTTGGGAAGTTATCCTTCGGAAGGAGTTACCTAACTAACACGAGAGGGCAAAGCTCTTTTAAGCTTTTAATGTCCTAATAATTCTATTTTACTCTATTCAATTCATAGGGATTTAGGCTTGATTTAACTTATTTTTTTAGTAAATTCCTATAAATTTGTGTTGTTATATTGCAATTGCTATCTTTTTAGCACCTAAGATCATAAAACAAGAAATGAAGTGATTTGAACCAGAATGGAGTAAAACAACAATAATTGTGCAAAACATAACTTAGACGAGGCCTATAAAAGATCCATCAAGGGAAAAACAGTAAGGCAAAACAAGACAAAATGACTAGTTGAGCCCTCGAGACAAGTTGCAATTAGTTTTAAGACATTCGTACATTGCACATCATGGGACAAGTCTTACCGAGCCTTAGAATCGAGCTCTCGATTACACCTGTGGTTGAAACTAGACAAAAATCATGCCTTTGTTTAGAAAAGCATGGCTTAGATAGAGGCCAACATTCGAGCCTTCGATAAACTCGATGATACCCATGGTAGAGTTAGGACAAGAATTTGAGCTTTTTAGAAAAAGGCCACATATTTGATCAAGCACTAACATTTTAGTAACTTTTGATCACTCGATCTAACCCTACGAAAAGTGACCCTATGAGCTGGCATCCAAAATGCATGCATGAAGATAAAAACAAAATATATTATAAAGAATCTACCACGTCAGCAAATAAAATCGTCATGATTTCAATACATGATCTTGTATAAATAAACGTGCATAGGCATGCAATAGAGAGTACCATATGTAACAACTTTTCTGACATAGTATAGCGTAGCTTAAAGAGAGAATTTCTAGTAAGAAAAATTGTTTTCTTCTTGCTAGAGATTTAAAGTTTTCTAGGTAAATTCATTATAAATTTGACGTTTGTTTTTTGTAAGACCCTATGCTTAATTTATACTTTCTTCTTTAATTCCATATTATTTTTTCAGAATTTGTGCTTAATGTCTGCATCAATGGAGAAAAAAGCATTTAATTTAAGGTTTGTGAATCCAATACGTGATTCATGTGATTTCAAACTATTTTAATGAATATCGACTAGGTATTTGTAATTAATAGCTAAAACTTATTTTTTTGGATCTAAATGAGTGGTGTACCTTTTAGACTCATGTCTGATTTCAACTAAATAGATTGAAAGATTATTCTTTTGAGTAGATATAGGCTACTAATGAAGTTTCTCATAATCATCTTGAGAGAGGGATGGTGAAACTTTTTGTCGCTTATCTTTAAGACTCATTAGGTTGGTTTTAAAAAAAAGGATTCTTAATCTTTATGCGAATCTTTGTAGTTGATATCTTGAGAAGAGATTCTGGTGGCCTGACCTAAATATAGGGTTACTAACCTTGAGAGAGGCTTTAATTTACCCTAGTGAATCCGATAGTGCAAATACATTAGTGAACAACTCTATGAATTTGTTGAGAAATTACATGACAAGGACTTGGTGAAACAATCCCTAGGGCTTTTTCTTGCATTAACAAATTTGTCTTACAATTTTCCTTGAAAACATGTACATGCTTAGCCTTAACCCTAGTTTAACTTCTTTTTTTATCATGCTATGCTAAATCTATCTAGTAGCTAGATAATAGATGAAAAGTGATTATGATAGATACTAACAATCCCCAAAAAATATGACCTAATACTTTCTATGCTACTTCAGTAGGTGCACTTGCCTATATTGGTAATTGTAACCAAAGTTGAATAGAATTATTAGCATATTTTACAAATTTTTGAAAGCTTGAGCTTCGTGTTCTTCATTATTTGTTTTTAAACTAACAAACCAACCAAGTGAATAGTTTTTGGTTTTGCTATCTAAAAACCAACAAATTTACAATTTGTCATTGCGGGGTATCAGTGTTGAATTCATGAAAATGAAGCTCAACAAAGCACTATCTAAAGATTTTTCTTCTGTTAAGCTAGCTACTAACCTTATGAATAGTGAGAATAGCTTTTAGTTTTGCTTTTGTTTTGTATTTTCTTTTGTGAATATTCTTTTGTTTATAGTTTTTATCTAAATATAGCATTATATATAGCTTTTCTTTTCTTTTTGTGAATATCTTTTTTCTTTTTTTTTTTCTTTTGTAAGTAGTTCTAACCTCTTTTGTTTTTTTCTCGTATATATGTACATTTTTTACATATATATATATATATATATATTTTTTTGAGTTGTTTCCTATATAGCCTTGTAGCTATTTGTGACTATGCATGTTTAGTTCTTTTTAGTTTTTTCTGTATAGTTTTGCTTGTTTAGTTTCCTTTAATTCTTTTATTAATAATTTTTAAAGTCGTGTCAAAATTAGACCCGTGACATGTTTAAAAAAAAGAAACATACTGTTGTTTCCCTCTCATTTATTGCTTCGTTTAAATCTCTAACAAACCCGATAAATGCTCATGTTACTCTTAATACACTTGCATTGACAAAACCACTAAAAATCATTCCTTTTCGGTATTTCATGCATCAAACCACTAAGGTAAGCACATTTCTTTACTTTTTCTTTATTTCTGCTGGTTTATCTTAGTACAAATGCTAGGTTAATAAGTGAACTATTAGGGTTTCAATTTTGTGAAATTTTTGTGGATCTGTTATTTCTGGTAGAAAGTAACCTACTTGATGATAAAAGCAAGTTAATATAATTGTTCTACACATCTTTATAGGTTAGAATTTTAGGGTTTCTCAATTAATTAGTCACAAACTCTATTGTGATTCTTGAGCTTCATTTGAGGTTCTAAATGCATTTTATTGTTTTAAATCATTTGAGAAAGATGATTCTTTTCATAAAAACAGTAAAGTGAATTTAGAAAACAGGAATATAGTTCTATAAGTACAAAATTCTTTTTGAAAAAGTTTTAAAAAATGTTACCCTAAGGTTGTTTTTCGAAGAAGACAATTCTGTTTTTATGGTTTGATCAAGAAACTAGGGCATTTCCTTTATAATGTGATTCAAACATAACAATTTATATTACTTGCACTATTTTTGTAGAAATGGAACTTAGGAGATCCCAACTATTTTCTAGAAAGCAATAAAAAAGGGACATAGTTGAACCTGTGCCTACTATACAAGTAAATAATTATCCTTAACCTCCTGTAGGTTAGATGTTGATGATAACAAATAATTTAAACTGTTTCTAGTTAAAAAGAAAATAGTAGAGAATTTAATTATAAGTTGGGATGTTTTGAGAGGTTATGGGATAGAGGTTAACTTTACAGGATATTTTAAAGATCAAGCTTGGGAGAAGTTATTTGAGATAAGGGAAGAAGTCTATGGAAAATTCAACTTAGCCTTCATGGGTAGTTTTAGAACTGCGCACAGTGTGCCAAATTTAGAATGACATGTGAATTTCTTCGCATTTGGAGAGTACACGATAGTAATAATGAGGCAGTTCATTACTGTAATGGACTTGTATGATGAAGAAGAAGACTTATATGGGGAGGAGTTTAAATAGCTACCATATAAATTTTCTAAAGAAGAGTTGAAATTTTTATAGTTGAGGAAATTGAGGGTAGATATAGTCCCTCTAAAACTATTGCATCGAGCTTCACGAATTCAGGAGCAACAATGTCGCACTACTTGCTCACCAAGAGCATTTTCTCAAAGTTAGAAGAATGTCGCACTACTTGCTCACCAAGAGCATTTTCTCAAAGTTAGAAGGAGCAACCACTATAGTAGAGGTTGAGCTACATCCTCTATTCATCATGATAAGGAAAAGGAGGATGAATGTTGGATTGGTAGTAGCTTGGAGAATTAGACACCAAGTAAGCATGCAAGATGAGGGAATTTTCCTAGGTAGACTTATCACTAGGATTTTGAAGAACTTGGAGTTGTCGCCAAAACAAAGCCTACTTATGTGATTTGAAGATTCAAGGAGCTACAAAAGAGATTCTTTAGAGAATGGAAGTTGGTAAAAGTAAGGACTCAAAATACTGTAGCACCAGCTGCAAGGGAATAACCAATTATTACTTCTCAATAAGAGACTATTACTATAGCTACTCCAGAGCATACTACAGCTCCCCACGAGCCACCAACTACTATTATTGTTTATATGCAAGATTTACCTACACAAGAAGAGCTAGAGCATCCTATTACCCTTACACTAGAAGCTCTATCCCAACCATCTATAGCCAGCTTCAACAAGTTGGAAGCTCAAGTGAAAGAATTGAAGGAGAAGTTAGATGCCTTTGAAACCTGGTATAATAAGGGCATGATTGACCTGAAGGCTGATATGAAGAAATTTGTGAATATGTTTACTCATGCTCCTCTGCAGCTATCCAGATAGTCCTAGTCACCACTTGAGGTGATAATGGTAGAGTCAAACCATCAAGATGATGATGATGAAAATGATGTTAAGCCACCTTCTCCATTCACTTGCATACTATCACCACCTCATATCACCCAATCATACTCTCTACCCTAGACACAAACTTTTCAACTAATATCTCCAGTACATACCTATACTCTACCTTTGCCATAAACACTGCTTATCCCATCAATCCAATCCCAAACGCAACCTCTACCTACTTGTGAACCAATGGCTTGGTCACCCACTCACCACTTAGGTGAGGACAATGAAGCCACGACCTAAATACACATAACCTATCTCATAGAACCACAACAAATTTCCCCTAAACAAACACATACTCCTACTCTAAAGCCCACTCCTAGAACAATCTTAGCTCCTATTTTTCAAGTTAAATCTCTTCCCAAGACCTTCACAAGACAAACTAAGAAATTAGTTACAAAGAGAAGAAGACATTTTCTCATTCATGATGAATCATCATATGAGGAATACAATCCCATCTTTATAAGCAACCTGGTGAGAAGAATTGCAAAAAAAGTATATTTTAAGGAGCACAGAGTATCAGTTAAGGATGTAGTCAAAAGTTTAGATGGTGTGCTCAAGAGGCACAACAAGAGGAAGGTAATACAATAGAAAGTATGGTAGCACAAGAGGAGATTGCTAGAGATGTTTCCAATGAAGCTGCCAAACAATAGGAGAGAAGGCATCTCAAGAAGAGCCTTATGTGGAAAGAGAAGAACCTTTTTTCTCCTATGCCAACACAAGAAAAAGACAATGCCATAGTCCCTGGTGACATTAACCTTAATATACTACCTCTAGTAGAAGACTCAAATGCACCAGTAGATGAAGAATTTTATGAACTTGAAGCTGTGATAGCTGCTAAGATTTAAAATGAGTTTTTGGATGATAAAAATGAAGAAAATTTGGTAATGGAGGAGGACTCCAATGATATTACCAGGGTAGTTGAGGAAGATAGAACAACAACCTTTCCTAGCTCCTATGAAGCTTCCAAAATCATAATAGCATAGGCAGACAAGGAGGACAGATTTGTTTCCCCTCCTCCTATCCTTGTTAAAAGAAAATTGAGAAGGAGAAAAGTTTATGCTAAAAAGAAACCCTATGACAGAAGCAAACTTAAAATAAATTCAAGACGAGGAGTTTAATGGAGAATCAACTCCATTGACTTTAGGTATGGTAGAAGTAAACTTTGATGCACCAATCTAGATCATCTAATAGGGAAGCTACTAATGATGCTCCTGATGAACCTCACTAGGTAGATGAGCGCCTTAGAGAAATGAGGGACGACGTAGCTACTTTTGAAATGTTGATGGATGAGATGCTATAGTGAAAAAAGAAGAGGGAGCAAGTAATCAAGAAAATGGATGAAGCTATCAAAAAATCAAGGGAGCAAAAGAAGAGGATTGAATATACTAAAGCAAATGCTGACTTAACTAAAAAATTAGCTACTCGAAAAGAGAGGAAGCTAGAAGAAAGGAGAGAGATCAAGAGAAAAAAGCAACCTAATGGGAGGAAGGAGAAAAGGAAAAGAGAAATTAATAGCTAATGAACAATCTCAGCCAAAGCGTAATGAAACCCTACCTAAAATACTTAAACAAAAAAGTGTGGAGGGCGGTGCTACAGATGATAATGACAAATATGTTGACAGCTTCCTTGAGAGCAGCAATGATGAAGAAGGATCCACTTACACTGCTCTTCTAGAAAATAAAGAAAAAGAAGGCAACAACTTTGACCTAAACCAACCATCTATGGAAGAAGAACGCAAGAAGAAACATGTCAAATGGTTGTAGAAACAAGAGGAAGAAAGGAAAAAGAGAGCTACGGATTTCTAGACCAGACAAGCTGCTGAAATTAATAGCTAAAAGGAGAATACTAAGGGTATGATAGAGTAAGAGAAAAATGATTATCTCTTTCCCCTTAAATCAAAGCAATAGCTAGAAGAAGAAAACTATAGGTAAGAAAAAATTTGCAAGATAGAGAAAGAAAAACAAAAGAAAGGAGCTAGTACCTCTAAAGAGGCAGTAAAGAGAAGGGAGAAGGTGAAGAACACATAGAGCATACTAGTCGGTGGTATTCAAATAAGAGAATAAAAAGAAAATCAAGAAGAGTAGAACAAACTTCAATCTACCAGAAGACAGATACCAACAACACCAACCTAAAAGAAGAACTAGAGCACCTAAAGATGGTAAAGGTGGTAGGAGTAGTAGGAGTGGTAAAGCTACTGCTGGTAGTAGAAGAAGAAATGAAGGGAGTAGGAGTTGGAGATACTGACTAGGAGATGAAACATAAACCTCCTAACTCCCTTATTCACAATTTTTTGCTTTTTTTTTTTATTTAAATTTTGTATTCTTTGAACATATCTCACTCTCTTAGCTTTTATTTAGATGACCGCTCCAAGTTTTTCTTTAATATTCTTGGATTCATAAATGCCTCTAATCTTCTAAATTCTTCATTCTTTCAAAGATAAAGTTCTTTGTTATTCTTTATTCTTTATTCCTTGTTCTTGATTAATAAATGTTATCCTTTGTGGCACACTAAAACTGATATTAGTGTAGGATCTAGCTTAGTTATAATATAGCTTAAATTGGTTTACTTGGGAAATTTTTGCCCAACTTTCAACTATTGTCACGCCTCGAAGGGTGCCCTAAACGTGGCAGTCCGCCGTACACAATATTAAAGGCTAAGAATGACCACCTCAGTCACACAAAGGCTTCCATACTATATACAAGGCATCTAACACATGGAGGAGACTCATTGGAGTAATACATTTTACGTTGATATAACTTGAGAAACAATATAAAGGAAATACAATTCACTATACTGCAGATACAAATCACTATACTTCATAATACAAATAATTAAACTTCAATTACATTCATCCACAAACTTCCCTACATAAACTATTACAAGGCAGATTATAAATCTAGCTGATAACTTCAAACATTCTTATATCTTGCTAGAATCCTGAAGTCATTCTCGAATTCAACCATCACGGTCCCCACTTAGCATTCTTGAGATAACCTGTTCATTTAAACAACTGTTGGGGTATAAGCTACACTAGCTTAGTGAGAATTAATTCCGTACCATAACAAGCAAGTTATAATCAATCATATGCTATACATGAACAAACACGTAAGCAAGCAATTATGCATGGGCATCCAGAACCCATACACAGAACGGATTTACGCCCTCAGTATCTTGAGTTAGGAATGGTATTGAAGTCTACACGACCGCTACTAGTCCCCAAGCCCTCGGCTCTTAGCACTCTACTCGGCTAGACTCATCCAAGGATTGCATCCACATGCGCCTTAGTACCCCTGAATGAGCTCTGGCACCAGGCTCGTTATCCAAACGAGTCATCAACGGACCATACCGATCAACCTGCATAGGAGTAACATGCTACCAAATGCAATATGTTCGATGCAATGCATGACCAATTTAATTTTTGCTTAGGTTAAATTATTCATACATTCTTTAGAGTGACCAACCAATATCATACATATAATAGAAATAATATGAATAGTGCAATTATCCAATCAAATCATGGTTTTGATATGCTTTAGTATTCTTTGGCATACATTCATCACAGCCTCATCATATATCCCATCTCCATTCATATCGATTTTTATCTTATTCCTATAATTCTAATGCAACTAACTACAAGCACAATCAAGGTAACAAAACAAGGAGAAAACTCACTCAGACATTGGATCACCGGTCTTTTAGTAATAGTAATTCGGTGGCAGGGAATCGTCGATTTCGGGATCACCTAAAAAGGAAGAAATACTCTAATAAGTATTTCAACTCAAACTAATCCAAATGATTTCATACGAACTATCAAATTCGTAATTCTCATCCTAAGCGGGAATTCCAACTTGAAACGGCTATAACTTGGTCAGTTTAACTCGGAATTTCGCAAATTATATATCGATTTCTATCTACTTCGAAAGATCTATCTAATTATAATATTATATTTAACTTTTGAAAACTTTGAAGCTTCAAAAAGGTTAGATAAGATTAGAGTAGTAACAATTTCAATTTCCGAAAAATAGTTTGGTAAATGTTTGTAATGTTCCTACTACATAAATTAGCTATGCATGCAATATGAGTGATTTCCTATCATGAATGACATGAGATGAGCTTAATGTATGCATGATCTTGATGATTTTTGCTAAAAGGAAATTTTACAACTTTTTATTTTGCAAGACCACAATAACAACTACTTATGAAAAATCTAGTTTTCTAACTTTGATCATTTCCATTTGTTTTGGATTTATTACTTAAGAAAATATAATTATTTTATTAAAATTGAATCTTCATTATATCTATTACTTATGACCTTCATTTCTACATAAAAATTTCCATTTTGCACTTTGTAAACATGTCTTCAAGTAGAGTTGATTCCAAAATCCGAATTTTGTAAAAATTAGTTTTTGAGTGATTCTTTTAAGTAAAAATCATTTGATATTTAGGAAATTAGGGCTCAATCATACATAACCACTAAGGACTTCATTTTTACACAAAAATTTGCATTTTAGACTTTGCAAATATGCTTTCAAATAGGATTTACTCAAAAATCCGAATTTTAGAAAATCTACTTTTTGAATGATTCCTTTGGGAAAAACTTGTTTAATGCATTAAAATTTAAGACTTTATGGTACCTATTACTTAAGGACTCTATTCATTGCATAAAACTTTCATTTTGAGCTTGGATAATAAGTGTTCTTATGGCCTTCATTCAAAATTACGAATTTCACAATTTGACTACTAACTCAAAATTTTTCATCTTGATTCTATTTCTTGTTTTATACATTAATCTCATCAAAACTCATTTCATCTTATAAAAATCACTACTTAATGATACCTATTGCCTATACCCTTCATTTTTCACATAAAACATGAGATTTGGAGTTGATAAATGGGTTTTCAAAATTAGTCTTGGTTGAGATCCGAATTTACAAGATTTATTCTTGGACATTCTTTTTGATAAAATCTATCTAAACTTATGAAAATCCATTCCTTACATATCCTATCTTAAGAGCCTTTCGTTTCTTGAATAAAAACCTCATTTTTGAGTTGGAAAACATGTTTTTAAAATATGCCTTGACCAAAATCCGAAAATGAGATTTTTATTTTGAAAATCACTTTTGATTCTTGTAAAAAGAAGTCTTGATGATACACATACATTAAGCCTTCATTATCTTAAGTAAAAATTACATTTTGACATTTGGAAAGTGGTTTTTAAATGGGAGTCTTGCCAAAATACGAATTTCACAATTTTTGTTCAAGTTCAAATCTAAGATCTACACATAATATAAACATACATCTAAATGAAACCCATGATAATAAACTTTAAACTCATAGATCTAAACTTTACCCATCAAAATCTTTCATTTATGTTATCTATACCCCAAGCCCTTCATTTTAAATGAAAAATACACATTTTGAAGTTGAAAAATAACTTTTCTAAATATGGTTCCATTTTCATCCGAATTTTCAAAAAAGATTTTTGTTGAAAATAAAATAGATCTTGAGTTTTCTACAACTTTCCTACTATCATCATGCTTCTACAAGTTGTCCATGAACATAAAACAAAAGTCTAATGCATGTATGAACCTAAAAACAATTAGATCTAGTTATAAATGCATGAATCACTATAATAGTTATGTGAATGATGGATCTATGTATAAATCATAAGAAATAACAAAAATAACAACTCAAATAACAAGATCTATGGCATAAACAAAAATCAAAGCTACAAAAAGTTAGATCTACGAAATATAATAACTTTAAACAAGAAAATAATTATAATACAAGATAATAATAATGGAGAAGAGGAGAGTTTCAGTTTTGGCATCATCATCCTAAGCTTTTAAGCTTATGGAAGGTCATTTGATGCATGAAACCTTCATTACACCTTACATATATTGCCTATAGAGGCTTTGAGAAGAAGATTTGCTTAAAAATATTCAAGAATGAAGTGTGGAAGCCATTTTTAGAAGTGGGGGCAGCTTGTTTTTCATGGAAGAACAAGAGGAAATGAAGAAAGAAAGAGAGGAAAAAGAGAGAAAAACTAAAGAATGAAAAATGAAAGAATGAGTAAATGAAGGAGAGAGAGCAAATGAGTGTTTTAATTGAATAAAAGAGAGAAAAAAATAAAACAAGGGCAGGCAATATTTGGAGGAGCTGCACGTGAAAGATGGAGAGGAGAGAGAGTGAATTTTGTTGAAATTTGACTTGAATTTGAATTGTGTAATAAATGTGTAATGTAGCTTTCTTAAGAAGGAGTAGAATATAATTAATTTAGTCAAAATGGAGTAAATAAAGGACAATGGAAACCATAAAGAAGGGGAAAAATCTGCCATGAAGTGTAGGATAATGTGTAGAAAGATTGAAGTGAAAAGGAAGTGATATGTGTAAGGTGTACTTAAAAGTATGGGTTGTAAAAGTACTTTCTTAATAAAATAAAATAAAATTATAAAATTTATTCCAAATATTTGTATTAGATTTTTCATAATTAAAATTAAATAATTATTTGAATTATTTTACTATTTTAACAAATATGTTACCGGTATAATCAAAATAAGCGAATAGGGCTATAAATAATTTTTATAACCCGAAAAATTCTAGAAAAATTATTTTATGAAAATATATATATTTTTAAAATATTTTGTAATTATTTAATTAATTTATTTTATTTTTAGTACCAGGTCTTAAACAGAATCTGATCCCATAAAAGCCCAAACTAACTAAATTTTAGAAAAACAAAATTTTCTATAATATAAAATATTTATCTAAAAATATAAGACTTTATAAGAATAATAAAATTGCGTAATGAAATAAAAATGAATAGTGTAAAAGGCTAATTAATTACCGGTAGTAATGAAATACAGATAAAAAGATTATAACTGTAATCTTTATAACCCGAAAAATTATATAACTGATATATTTGGAAATATTATGAAATTACAAGTCTAACGGTACGAATGGTATATTTTTGATATCTTGAGCCTCGGGACATGCTTTTCGAAGTCTGTATCCGAACGGGTTCGAAATAGGTCAAAAATTTACCAATCTGATATTTTTAAACAAACTTATATTACTATGAGCTATTCTACATATTTAACCTACACCTCGGCCTCTAGAGTTAAGGGCGCTCGATTGGTAGACTTAAGCTATTGTATTCCAGTTATGGTTTCCGGGTGATTTTTCGATTTAGATCCTTGCCAATTTGGAAACTGATATTTTATGTTTATACAACATTTTTAATTTGAGAAATTTATTTTACATTTCTTTTTTGTAAGTATTTAACATCTTTTAACGTTTTCGAAATTCTTGAATTGGGTTTCATTTCCGAAAGTTAATCGTTATTTACTTTTTCATAATTTGTTTTTGAGCTTTATATTACCCAATTTTATAAGTCGGAGTTAAATATAGAATTTGTTGTACGTAGTGGTTTTGGAATTGAAGTATGTTAAGTTCTTATTTTGTTTTAAGGATTCTTATTTTCCTCAAGATTGAGAAGTTTTCGGATTCATTCGTGATTTAAGACTAGTCGAAGTTCGGTTTTAATTTGGAGTGATTTTTAGGGTTTATTTTCAAAGTTCGTCTTAGAATTATTTATTGAAATTTTTCGGGGCTTACATCCTCCCCACCTTAAGGAAAGTTTTGTCCACAAAACTTGTTACGTCTAGATCGTTTGTCGAGAAAAGATTGTGAAATTGAGTTATATTTCTAGCACCGGTTTATGCTTTGGTTTGTATCATTTCTGAATTTTGTATGATAGATTTTACAAAATATAGCACATACAAGTTTATAAGATTTAGCTTATCGATTCCAACCTTCACTTACACGACTCTTTTGGAAAACGACACGGACTTGACTCGAGACTACTGACGACTCGACTCGACTGACACTAGACGACTCATGATAACACGACCTTTCATGACTCGATTACTTTGACCAACGAAGGTTGTGGATTCGCTTCTCCATTCTTATGTAGCTGTATATACAATACTGTGCTTTATAATTCATATTTCCTTAAACAATATGGTCATCATTGTTTTAAATTCTTAATCAGTGATCATCTTGATGGGATTGAAATCAAGAGATTTCATTGCTTTATTGTATAATTATTACTTGTGAAGATCTTATGGAGTTTGGTAATTGAAGATTTGATCACTGAAATTTAACTTTTGTGTAACGATCGTCATAGATTTCGATCTTTCAAAGTTCTTTATTTACAAGAAGTTGTATGAGGATTCTTGGAATTCGTTAAATTAATCGAGTTTTGTTTTAGTTTCCATCATTGGCTCATTCTAGCTTTTAATGGTCTCGGGCTTTCCTATTTTTAGTCTAGCCATTTAATCCAAGGGTATTTCTAACAACCTATCTCTTTGATTCTATTGACAGGAAAGAATATGCGGTATTCTAAGGGTATAGCGCTAACCTGATACCGAGTTGCATCTTTGATCCTCGCTTCCTTCCATGGCAAAGAGACTCCAGCTCCTCATCACTAGCTTCTTCATAACTCCATATGTGTGAGGGTTGTGGACTAGATTTCCGGATGAAGATGTTCTTGAAGAACTTCGATTCCTTTTTCCTTTGTTGCTTTTATTCCTATTATATCTCTCCTCTTTTTCCTTGGTTGATCCAGCGAAGCAACACGCAAGTTATCCCGTTCAGGGCATGTTTTAGCTAAATGTCCCTTTTGTGCAAAGAGCATGCGTTGGTTGTCTTTTTGGGACACTTCTCAACTTTGTGACTGGGGTCCCCACAGAGGTAACACTTGGATTGAAGTCGTGGACACCGTATAGGGTAATGCTGTCCCTTACATTTCCAACATTGTAGCTTATCCAATATTATGTCTTCTTCCTTGTTTGGGTCATCATCCAAGGGAAGTGTTCTGATTTTGACTCGGGGTCATTGCAACATAGAACTCCATTTCCTTATTATTTCTTTCTTGCCTTCTCCTTTGAGCATTTTCTATTATCCGTGCTCTTTCTAGCAATCCTTGATAACTCCTTATCAAATTCCTCCAATCGAGTCCGAAGGTCTTTTTTAAACCATTCAGAAACACTTGTCTTTTGAGTTCCTCACTTTGTTTATATGATTCCGGAGCATATTGCAACAATCTACTGAACTCGGTTTCATACTGTTCCACACTACGATCTCCTTGTGAGATATTGAGGAAATCTGCACTGTACTGGACTCTTAAGCTCATGGGGAAATATTTATCCAAAAACTCATATTTAAACATCTCCCATGTAACTGGAGGCGTCAACTCTCTTTCCTTAGATTCCCACCATACTCGGGCATGTAAGCGAGCATATAGGTTCCATAATTGACTCTCAGACGGTGTGGTACTTCAAAAGCATTAAAGGACCTCTCAATGTGTGCCAACCAATCCTCTGCCTCATCTGGTTTTCCAAAACTCCGTCGAAATACTGGTTACACTTTATGAAGCATAAGAGACTTTGGTGGTATTGAGGTGATGGTGGCTCATCTTGCGTCGTTTCTTGCACATATCTTATAGGTGTAGACGTTGAACTGACTTGAGTCTGTTGCATGTAGCTTCTTATCTGACTAGTAAGCCGTTCAATCTCTATTGAAGCATTTCCCCCTTGGTTAGGTGGTTCAGGTATCGCTTGGTTCTCGGGTCCTAAAGGAGTCATGATGGGTTCTTGTTGTGGTGGGGTATATCTCCTACAATTTTATTAAGCTCGGGTGAAAATTCTAAATCTTTTATTACGTCTTAAGGCGTTAAAAGAGACTCAAAGAAACTTATCAGAAATATAGAACACGGAAATGCAGAAATAAAAACATATATAAGAAATATTGAAATTGTACTGAAATAAAAATCAATAATAAGAACTTCATAGTATCGAAACGAAATACATGAAATCAAGAGAAGACGTAAGTCTTTCATTACAAAAGTTCAAAGAAAGAATGCAAAACATACATTGGAATCAATTCATGAACTAGATGATAAACAACATTGGTTTACATTTTCAAAACATTTCTATTCTTTCCAAAAAGTTATTTGCTCCTAACGCTCAACACGAGAGATCTATTGATATTTCTAGGAGACTGACTTCTTCCAAACAAGGGCAGCTATCCAGTTGTTAATTCTTGTGGGGGCATCTACTGCCCGGTGTCCCGGCTGTTTGCAGATGAAGCACTTTAGGGTTTTCTTTCCTGGACAGTCCATAATCTTATGCTCGGGATCTCCACAGAGGTAACACCTGTGCTTCAGCTGTGGACACTGTTTTGGATAATGACTTTCCTTGCACTTCCAACAATTAATCTTACGTCTTTTAAAAGGTTCATTCTTAACTGTTAGGCTAGTTGTCTTATACCTTTGACTTTGGAGCTTGGACTAGCCACAACAGAAGGAGTCTCAATTCCTTGCATTGTCACTTGGTGGGGTTTTAGACAATTCAAGTCTATGCTAACTCATACAATGATTTTACAACAAGTCCCGCCTCGATGTACTTATCATTCATTCAACCAAGATTATACCACAACTCATCACAATTTTATCTTTTCCTAATTCTAGTGCAACTAGCTACAAGGTAACAATATAAGAGGAAAACTCACTCAGCCATTGGATCATCGATCTCTTAGTAAAAGTAATCCGATGGTAGGGAATCGTCGATTTCGAGATAGCCTAAAAAGGAAGAAATACTCTAATAAGTATTTCAAATCAAACTAATCCAAACGATATTATACAAACTATTAAATTCATAATTATTGTCCTAAGCAGGAATTCCAACTTAAAACGGCCATAACTTGGTCATTTTAACTAGGAATTTCGCAAATTATATATCGATTTCTATCTACTTCGAAAAATCTATCTAATTCTAATATTTTTTTCAAGTTTTGAAAATATTTAGGTCGTGAAACAGAGGGATCAGATCTGATCGGTAACGATCTCCGTTTCCGAAAAAATAGCTTTGTAATTGTATGAAATGTTTCTACTTGATATTTCAAGTATACATGAAATATGAATTATTTCCAAACATGAATGACATGAGATGAGTTCAATGCATGCACGCTTTTAACAATATTTACTAAAAGGAATTTTTAGAAACTTTTTATTTGTAAAACTTCATAGCTATTTACTTTCAAGAAAACTAGTTTCCTAACTATGATCATTTCCATTTGTTTTAGATTTATTTCTTAAGAAAATATAATTAGCCTTGTTAAAATTGAATCTTCATTATATCTATTACTTATGACCTTGATTTCTACATAAAAATATTCATTTTACACTTTGTAACCATGGTTTCAAGTAGTATTGATTCCAAATCCGAATTTTATACAAATTAGTTTTTGAGTGATTCCTTTAAGTAAAAATCATTTGATATTTAGAAAATTAGGGCTCAACCATACATAACTACTAAGGACTTCACTTTTTCATAAAAATTTTCATTTTACACTTTGTAAATATGTTTTTAAATATGATTTACTCAAAAATCCGAATTTTAGAAAATCCACTTTTTGAGTGATTCCTTTGGGAAAAACTTGTTTAATGCATTAAAATTTAAGACTTCACTATACCTACTACTTAAGGACTTCATTTAATACATAAAACTTTTATTTTGAACTTGGATAATAGGTGTTTTCATGGGCATCATCCAAAGTTACGAATTTTACAAGTTGACTACTAACTCAAAATTTTTCCATCTTGATTCTATTTTTTGTTTTACACATATCTCATCAAAACTCATTTCAACTTGTAAAAATCACCACTTAATGATACCTATTACCTATACCCTTCATTCTTCACATAAAACATGAGTTTTTGAGTTGATAAATGGGTTTTCAAAATTGGTCTTGATTGAAATCCGAATTTACAAAATTTATTTTTGGTCATATCTTTCAATAAAATCTATCTAAACTTAGGAAAAAATCATTCTTTACATATTCTATCTTAAGAGCCTTCCATTTCTTGAATAAAAACTTCATTTTTGAGTTGGAAACAAGTTTTTAAAATATGTCTTAACCTAAATCCGAAAATGAGATTTTATTTTGAAAATAACTTTTGAAAATCATTTTTGATCCTTGTAAAAAGAAGTCTTGATGATATATATACATTAAGCCTTCATTATCTCAAATAAAAATTTCATTTTGACACTTGGAAAGTGGTTTTTAAATGGGGGTCTTGCCTAAATACGAATTTCACCATTTTTGTTTAAGTTCAAAACCAAGATCTACACTTAATATGAATATAAATCTAAAAGAAACCCATGATAGTAAACTGTAAACTCATATAAATCTAAAATTTACTCATCAAAATCATTCATTTATGTTGTCTATACCCTAAGCCCTTCATTTTAAATGAAAAATACACATTTTGAAGTTGAAAAACAACTTTTCTAAATATGGTTCCATTTTCATCCGAATTTTCAAAAATGATTTTGTTGAAAATAAAATAGATCTTGAGCTTTCTAAAACTTTCCTACCATCATCATGCTACTACAAGTTGTTCATGAACATAAAACAAAAGTCTAATGCATTTTTATGAACTCAAAACACTAGATCTGTTTACTTACTAGTTTTAAATGCATGAACACTAAGATAGTTATGAATGATGAATATATGTATATAATCATAACCAATAACAAAAATAATAACTCAAATAACAAGATCTAAGGCATAAACGAAAATCAAAGCTACAAAAGTTAGATCTACAAAATATAACTACTTTTAACAAGAAATAAATAATGATACAAGATAATAATAATGGAGGAGAGGAGTGTTTCATTTTTAGCATCATCATCCTTAGCTTTTAAGCTTATGAAATGTCATTTGATGCATGAAACTCTCACTATATTTTACCTATATCACCTATGGAAGCTTTGGACAAGAGTTTTACCCAAGAATCTTAAAAAAATATGTGTAGGAGCTCAAAGAAGAATTAGGGGCAGCTTGTGTTCTTGCAAGAACAAAAACAAAATGAGGAAAGAAAGAGAGAAAAAGATAAGAAATGGAAAAGGTAAAAGGTGTAAATGAAGGAGAGAGAGAGAAGGAGTGCATTAATGTGTGGTAATTAATTGAAAGAGAAAAAAAAATAAAACAATGGCAGAATTTTGGGGAGGAGTTCACGTGATTCCTAGCTAGAGAGAGAGAGAAGTTAAATGAAATTTGAAAATGTAACTTGTCCCATTTAATTTGCTATCTAAATGAGAATTTTAATTCATTAAATAAATTAATAAATAAAAGAAATTGGCTATTTTAATGAGTGTGGTCAGCTGCCATTTATGGGGAAGTGGAGTGTAAAATGAGTGAAAGAAAACTTAGTTAATGTGTAGAAGTGACAAATGAAGTGTACTTGAAGTATGGGTTGAAAAAGTACTTTTTATTAAGAAAATATATAAAATAAAATTAAGAAAAAATTATTTAAATGAATGAAAGAATTTTCATAAATAAAAATAAATAATTATTTGAATTATTTTAGTATTTCAACAAATATGTTACCGGTATGATCAAAATACGCGAATATGGGCTATAAATGATATTTTTATAACCCGAAAAATTCCAAAAAAATATTTTATGAAAATAACATTATTTTTAAAATATTTTTCAATTATTAATTTATTTTATTTTTAGTATCGGGTCTTAAACAGAATCTGATCCTGTATAAGCCCAAAACGAACTAAATTTTATAAAAACAAAATTTTCTATAATATATAAAATATTTATCTAAAAATATAAGGGTTTATAAGAATAATAAAATCGTGTAATAAAATAAAAGTGAATAGTGCAAAAGACTAATTAATTACCAGTAATAATGAAAATACTATAAAAAGGTTATAACTAAAACTTTTATAACCCGAAAAAATTATAAACTGATATATTTGGAAATCTTATAAATTACGAGTCTAACGATACTAATGGTATATTTTTTATATCTCGAGCCCTAGGACACGCTTTTTGAAGTCTTATCCGAACGGGTTCGAAATAGGTCAAAAATTTACCAATCTAATATTTTTAAGCAAACTTATATTACTACAAGCTATTCTACACACTTAAACTATACCTCGGCCTTTAGGGTTAAGGGTGCAAGATTGCTAGACTTAAACTACTGTATTCTACTTAGGGTTTTTGGATGATTTTTTGGTTTAGATCTTTGCCAATTTGGAAACTGATATTTTATGTTTAGAAACATATTTAATTTGAGAAATTTATTTTAAATTTTATTTTGTAAGTATTTAATATCTCTTAACGTTTTTGAAATTCTTGAATTGAGTTTTATTTCCAATAGTTAATCATTATTTACTTTTTAATAATTTGTTTTTGGGCTTTATATTACTCGATTTTATAAGTCGAAATTAAATATGAAATTTGTCATATGTAGTGGTCGTGGATTTGAAGACTATTTAGTTTTTATTTTATTTTTAAGAAATCTTATTTTCTCAAGATTAAGAAATTTCTGGATTCATTCGTGATTTAGGACTAGTCAAAGTTCGGTTTTAATTTGGAGTGATTTTTATGGTTTATTTTCGAAATTCATCTTGGAATTATTTATTGAAATTTTCCAGCACTTACATTTGGGTTGTTGTTATATTGTCATTATTGATTGAAGTGTTGTAGAGATTCAAAATATTTGGTTATGGTTGAGTGTTGTCGATAAAGGATTTTTGGGAGATACAGATTAGAATTTCCTGAAATTGAGAAATGTACGATCAATCTTTGCTTGTTGTTTTTGCTTGTAAGTTTAGTATTGATTGAATGGTTGTAGTATCAAAATTTCGTAATAAACCTAATTATTATTCGGTTTAATAATTGTATGTTTGGTTGTACTTGGCTTTGACTAGTAAAGACTTGGCTGACACTGATACTGGTGAGGTACCCTTATGATCTTGGTGTGAGGTTGTCCCTAGTGGACTCGTGCCTTGTTATGATTCCGGTAGAATTAGGTGTTTTGGATTCGGGGTGTTTCGGGAGTACCACTTATCCATGTATGTATATGATTATTATTTCAAAGAGTTATATGATTTTCAATGGGGTTTGAGTAACTCTGAGTTCAGGATTAAAGTATGCCTAATACTGAATTGTGTTGTTTTATTGGCTTAAGAAAGATAATAATATGATTGTTTGCATTAGTTTAAGTTGCATGAATTACCTATCTATTGTATGTGTATATGCATTTGTTTTTGGATTGGAGTTATCGTATTGGGCATCGCCGCTCATTCTTTTAAATTTCAGGTACAGGTGAAGAAGATATAAGTATGATCTTTCCAAATATGACTTATTCTTTTATAGCAGGGATGGCGATAGTGTACCTGATTACCCAACCGAGAGTTAGGCTTTATATATCAAATTTCTAAGAAAAGACATGTTTTGATCATTTGGATTTGTAGTTGGATTTTTTTGTTAGTTTTACATGAAAAGATTTTTATGTAAACAGTATTAAGTCTCTGTTGAATCTGTTGACTATGAAGTCAACTTGGATTTTATCTTAAACAAGGAATTTATGTTTTATGAAATATGAGTTTTTAGTTTTAACAGGTTTCATATCCTATGAGATACCCTATGTGTGTTTGCAGGTGATATTTGATATTTTTGTGGATATTAGAGCCTTTGTGTGTCCTATATAAGAGAGGATACATGGCGGGTTGTAATGCCTTATTTTAGGGTATTACACATACTTAGCCTTAACCCTAGTTTAACTTCTTTTTTTATCATGTTTTGTTGAATCTTTCTTGGCTAGATAATAGATGAAAAGCGAGTACTACAGATGCTAAAAATCCCTAAGGAATCCAAGCTAATACTTTCTATGATATTTCGATAGATGCGCTTAACTAATGTTGGTAGTTAGGATCGAAGTTCAAAAGGACTTATTAGCATATTTTAAATTTTTTTTGAAAACTTCAGCTTCATGTTCTTCAATGTATGTTTTTAACCCAATGAACAAACCAAGCTTTTAACAGTTCTAGTATTTAGGGGAGTTATCCTTTGGAGAGAGTTACCCAACTACGATGAGAGGGCAGAGCTCTTTAAGCTCCTAAGGCCCTTGCCGATTCTAGTATTTAGGGGAGCCACCTTTTCCAAGGAGTTACTCGACCAGAATGAAAGGGTAGAGCTCTTTAATCTCTCGAAGCCTTTACCGATTTTAGTGTTTTTAGGAGCTGTCGTTTAAAGAGAGTTACTTGACCCGCATGAGAGGGTAGAGCTCTTTTAAGCTCTCCAAGCCCTTACCGGTTCTAGTATTTAGGGTAGTTACTTGACTAGCATGAGAGGCCAGAGCTCTTTAAGCTCACAATGCCTTTGTTGGTTCTAATGTTTAAAGAAGTTATCATTTTGAGGAAGTTATTAGACCAACATGAGAGGGTAGAGCTCTTTAAGCTTCCAAGGCCATTGTCAGTTTTAGTATTTGAGGGTGCTACTTGTAAAACCCTGAAATTTTCAAAATTCTTAGAAAATAATCCTAAAAGTCTAACACCAAAATCAAAACCTCAAAAATCGACCTAAGTTAAAACCAAATTCTAAATAAGGTCAAACACGAGAATTCTTAATCTTGAGAAAAATAGAACCCTCAAAACAAAATAGAAAATCCAACTATCGGTTAATTTGACATCCGTACACCGATCAAATCATCTATCTGATACCTAACATGCAAATCAAGACGACATATCCAAATGACTCTCGATAAAAAAATACTAATACCTTAAATCCTTGATAAATTTTAGCATAAAATTTTCAATTTTCACCAAAAGTCAAACTAAGTCAACTCATAACCCTAGACTCGGTTAAACGATCCTAAGAATAGAAAAATATTGATTAATCACAACCAAAGTGAAATAAAACCATAGACATTAAACTAAAAATATAATACGGGCAAAACTCCAAAATTTTATAATTATACGAATAAAATCAACAAAACCGAAAGTCAAACCAAAACCCTAAAAGTCAACAAAGCTTACAACAAATCCTAGTGTTTAAGATCCAACAATCCCGCACTCTTAAATCCTAAAAAACAAAAGAAAATAATTATTGATAATACTTCCTAATAATATAGGGAACCTTAAAAATATCATATTCGCAAAATTCTAATGTCCTTTGGATCCAAACGGGATTAGTTTTCAAAGACCGTGCCTCAGTATACCAGATGGCAAAAATATTCTTAATACCAATAGACTGTAAAAAATAAAGTTTCCAAAATATTTGTTTTAGAATTTTTCTGTAGCTAAAAATTACAGATATTGCATTTATGCTCATATTTTTATTACTGCCGATATTTTAATTGTCTAGTTTACTATTCATAGTACTTTTCTACTCTTCATTATTATTCCTCTATCTCTACTTTTTCTACTACCTATTCTTACACCTACATACCTATTTCTCAATTTTCTTTTCCCATAAAAATTCCACACCCAAATTACTAAACTTTCTTTATTTTCTTCCAAAATTAATTTTTAATCACTCTCTCTCCCCTCCCATTGTTGTCGTCTACTTCTCTCTCTCTTCACTCTCCATTTATTTTCTTTTTCAATTAATTTATTACATTAATTTTTACTCCAAAAATTCTATAAATACCCCATTCCTCCTTTATTCTTTCACACAACTCATTTCTACAAAACTCTCCTAAAATCTCTCTAAATTTCTCTCTACCAAAACTTTCTTTAATTATTCTTCACAAAAATCCTTCCTTATACATAAACTATTTACCACATATCACTACTCACATAATACCCCATTCATCTACCATCTTCATACCACATAAACACTTTAGGTAAACTTCTTCCAACCATTTATTTAACCATGTCATGTAACTTAACATGACTATGATGTTGTTTTGAAACTCATATGAATAGTAAAAGCAACATGTTCATGTTTTGTTCTTGTACATGAAATTCAACTTTTATTATGTTTTATTATGTTCATATATGTTGATTTTATTGTTGTTATTATACTAATTTCTTATTCATATCTAACTAAATATATTTATGTATTTATATATAATCTTTAGAGCATATAAGTTCATTTCTTATTTTTTTAATTTATGCTGTTTTAAGACTAGTCTTTCTAATCTTAGACTTGTCATATCAAGTCAAAACAACATTTTCTTTATTTCCTTTATTTTTTTTTTGGGACTAGTCTATTCTTAGTCTTGGGATGCCTTGATGAAGCTAAGGCTCCAATACTTGACCGGGATACCTTGATAAAGCTAAGGTTCCTAATATTGATTTGCTTATTTATTTTCTTCTAGTATCTTTCTCATATTTTTTACTTCTTATGTACATGCATAACCATAATATATTGTCTCAACTAAATTTAATAGTGCAATTTTTCTTTAATAAAGGAACTTGAAACCAAATTTTATATTATGTGACTTGTCATTAAATAATGGAGTTATTATCAACAACGTAGAAATGGAGTAATATAAGTTTTCTCAAAGTTTTCTCAAATAACAAAGATAGTTTTACCAATGAAATATAAGAAAAAAAAACTTTCTTTTTATATTATGATAACCTAAGTTTTAGTAAGATAATTTGTTAGTATTCAAAGTTTTCACAAAAAGCTTAAGATTAAACTCTTTTTAACTCCATAATAAAACCAAGAAGCCAATTAGTTTTCAAAGTTAAGATAAAATCAACTCATAAAGTTATAAACCCACTTAGAAAAATAATGATTTTCAAGTTTCTAAAGAAGGAACTTATTTTCAAAAAAATATAAGTATGATAAGGTCAAAAACAAAGGCTTTTATCAATAAAATGATTATTTTCAAATAAAATTTATAGAGGAAATGAAATACCAATTTTTAGAAAATAAGAACTTATATTTTAAAGAATAAACATAAGAAGAAAATACTCATTTTCTAAAACCATTCTAAATACAAATTTATAAATAGGTTTTCAACAACTTAATAGACTTTTGATAACTTTGATCTTTTTTCACTAGAAGTAAAATTATAAAAGACCAAAGTTAAAGGAAAATTTACTTGTTTTGAAAAGGAATGAGGAAAATAAAATAAGAATGTACTCATTTATAATAACCTAGGAAAATATAAAGTTTCTTCAAAATACTTGAAAAGAAATTTATTAAGTTAAGTTTTAACATTTAAAATGAATTATTTTATGAAATAAATTATTGAAAAACTACGATTAGAATTTTTACATATAAAGTGAGCTTATCTATATACTTAAAGGATTTATCAACATAAATATATATATATATATATTTTACTAAAGAATTTTTGAATGAAGTTGAGATAGAAAATTGTTTCGCAAAATTTAGAATATCGTTTTGAATCTGTACCCTACGGTTTCAAAACCTAAATGACCTTATATAACTAATAACTTTATAAATGGATAGATCTTTTCGAATAGGTAGAAAACGACATATTATATGCAAAATTCCGAGTTAAAATGAGCAACTTATGACCATTTTAAATTGCAATTTCATTCTATGTGATTTTAATGAACATAGTGAAATAGAGTTAGAAAATTTAAGTACAGTTTTACGAAATACTCATCCCAAGTATTTCTTTTATCTAGATGACGAAGGATACGAGATTACTTTTCTTGAGGATTTCTACGACTAAGAAGATTACGAAATGGATGAGTAAGTTATTCCTCTAAATTTCGTTACCTTGCTTGTGCTTGTAAAGTAGTGACATTAGTATTCTAAGAAAAGATAAAAATTGATATGTGTGGGAAATTCGAGGATATGTATGTATGTGATTCTATGCTTATGTGTGAAATGAGAATTAAGAATATCGCAACTTCAAATTGCCTGTTTAAGTGTTTTGTTTACTTATTTATATGATTGCTTATCGCTTGCCAAATTGATTGATCGCCCCCCTAATAAACCTTAATAAGGTTTGGCTTAAGAAAAATAAAACACTCACGCATAGCATCCATGGAGTCACATCTCTTTTAGAAGGCTGCTACTCCTATGCATAGAGTTAGATTGGTCGTTATCGTAGTAGATCACGGGCCATGTTCCTTCCTAGAGAATCCAAATCGCTCGAGAAATGCGACTCTAGTTCAGAGCCGAGCTAACCAAACGCTTTGGGTGGGGTAAATCCGTTCTATATATGGTTTTTGGATAACTATATATATTTATGTAATCACATGATTGTTACATTGTATGTATAGCATATGTGTGAAAATTTAAATGAACTTATTGAAACCATGGTGCGAATGAAAATAAATACCTCACTAAGCTAGTTGTAAGCTTATACCCCTATAGATTTTGTTGAAATAGGTATACCCATGGCTTAAATCGAAGATCATGACGTTATGGAAGTCATGGAAGGATGTTAAACTCTTATGAGGGCAATAGGAACATAAGATGAAGTTACTTTGTAAGGTTTCTTATATGTAATGTATGCTATGTTAGTGTTTTGGGAATTTCTAAGAAGTGTATTATTTTGACTTGAAGACAATAGAGGAATATGCCTCTAAGAATTGTAATTTACCATATTTATGTTCTATGCTAAGTATTCTCTTTGCCTCGTTACTTATTCATTGTCAATGTAAATTGTGCTACTCTGATGCGTTCCCTTGGTTGTGATGTATGCCTTGTACATGATATGGAAGCCTTCACGTGACTGAAGTAGTCATTCTTAGGCTTTAGTATTGTGTACGGTGGATTGCCACGTTTAGGATACCCCTTGGGGCGTGACACTACCCCTTGGATGAAGTTGCCCGACTAACATGAGAGGGTGGAGCTCTTTAAGCGCTTAAGGCCTTTGTCGACTCTTAGCACTTGTATGTGAGTAAAAGTTTCTTAGTTTAAAGGTTACTTGATTAAATGGTCAAGATTCCATCTTGCAAGCTTATGGTGTTTGTTTATTAACCTAAAGAAATTGTAGAGAAAACAAATTAAGGCAACTAGAACTTCTTTTACTAGTATTTGTTACTCGAGTTAAACCCACTAACAAGAGGAGTTTACAAGACCCTATTCCAAGCTTTTTACAAGTGAGATATAGCTAAGTATAATTGAGATAAGTTTCTTTCACTCAAAAAAATTTCGTAGGTCGTTTGCATTCCAAATCCTTATGATCAGCTCGTCACCAAGTGTTTCAAGCTTGCATGCATTATTTCCCAATAATTATTTTTTCCTAAATGAGTTTTCCTAGTTCAAAGCTAGTCCCTTGACTTCCTTAGACCCTTTTACCTTTAACTTTCTTCACACTAGGTCACCTAGTAGGAAATTTTTATGCTTGAGCCTCTTATCGTAGTACCTGGCTATCTTTATTGATAGGCAGCTACCTTCATGCCAATGATGTTTTGTATCTCTTCTTTCACATCGAGCTTAACCCTAAGGCCTATGTAGTTGACTAGCTCATTAAAAGACTGGACTTGAATGTTTGGTAGCTCAAGCTTGATGGGACAAACTGCCTTAGAACCAAAGGTGAGTTCAAAGGGCATCTCTTTGGTTGGAGTTTTATGGGTGGTACGGTATCTCTAAAGGAGGTCGAGGAGCTTGTAGGCCATTTTTCACTTAGGTAATCAACCCTTGCTTTCAAGCTTTCCATTATGGTCTTGTTGACTACTTTGACCTGACTACTTTCAAGCTCTCGTTATTTGCTCGATGATCAATTGGGGCTTTTCTTAAGACTTAAAACACTTGACACCTTCACAAAGCACTAGAAGTGGTCGCTACCAAGTCCTAAGAGCTATGACTCTTCAATAAACATTTGGAGATCATTGTAAAGCATAGGAATAGTTGCTAAGGGGCACTAGCCTACGGTGGAGTCACAATACGGTGATGGTATCCTTTAGGTGATGCTATGCAATCTTAGCAACGAATGGGTTAGTGATTTACTTCATTGAGCACTGAAGGCCTGCTCTTTCGAGTGCAAGTTCTTCAAATCCTTAAACTCCATGATTATAGCCAAGAGTTGAGATTAAGCATGCTCATTTTCTAGATTTTTGTTTGCGGGCTATATGCACAAGTTTTTAAGATCCAAGATACACTTTGGATCAACATAATTAGTGTTATTCTGGTCTAGGAGCTTATGCTGTTGTTTTTTAGAAGCTCCTGCATCGATTGGTTCAATTGTTAGTTATGCTGGGGCTGAATTAAGTTGATTCTTGCTCCCCATGTCTCAGCATGATCAATACTTGAGATTGCCAACTGTAAAGTGGAGGTTTTGACTAATCAATGTTTAGGTGCTTTATGAAATGTGTTCAAAGTAGGTGATGTGGGTTTCTATTCCTATGGACAATGCCATGTGTTGCAAGTGTTGATTCTACCAGTAAAGTCTAACCCCTGCAAACATAGAAACTGGTCAGTAGTGCACCAAAATCATTGTCTAACATAGCCACTCCGATACTTAAGTCAGTCTATGGGTCACCCAAAGGAGAATATTCTTGAAGAATATAATTATTAGATAAAAATGAACTTTCATGTACCTGGTGGACGGAAGGGCTATTTATAATTTGGGCATACCAAAATAAGGCCCTTAAAATCCTTTTTATTAGAGTGGACCTCGGATTGGTAGTTGACTTGGCCCCAAGATAGGGGATCCTTCTAGGACGTGAGGTGAAGGAGCTGCTGTAACGTAGAATGTAGTCAAACTAGTGATTTCCCATACAATCCCATGTTAGGATGGGAATCCTATGGCAGGTCCGAAGAGCAACTCGTTAGATAGCTTATAGCATCACAGGGGCGAGAGCACAAAGGCCTCCACTTGAGAGTAATGACTTAGCAAAAGGATGTTGAGGTCAGTGTTGGGTTAGACTCCTCGAGAGTTCGAGAGTCAATCTCAATTGGAGTAGAATCCTTGTAGGTTAGTCAAACTTATAGGCTTCTAGACTCTTCTTGGGCCCTCAAGTCTTTATGAAGATTGTGATGGGATGATCGGCTATGGCCCATTATGTACAATCAACACATAGAATTTTTGAATCAAGTCAAATGGTGCTCGGATGAAAGAGATATCTATAATTTTCTAAGCAATGTTAAAGCTACTAATTATGGCACTAGTAGTAAAGAAATATCAACTTTAAGCCTAATTTTAACCCTAATCAATCTAGAATAGCCAACCTCAATATGTAAAAATTCAACATCTCTCTCTTAGCTTTCTATTGCATTTCGAATCACCTCAATAAGAGTTGAGATGAGAGGGATATGTTGAATTTACAAAGCAATATTGGAACTGTCCTACATTGATTGCTAGTGCAAGATGTTGCTAGTCATTTGTTTTCACTTTAGATTGCTTAGTGCTTGAGTAAATGCTTACAGCTAAAGAGGTGCTCAAATTTGCCTCCATCTTAGTTTTCTACTACTTTTGATGCTTAAGTCCACTACGACTTTAGCATTCATGAAGCTCCACTTATGTAAACCCCTAATTTTTAAGGTAATATCAAGTTCAAACCCTAAACTGGAAAGTCAACCGGAATCTTAAGTTAACAAATTCCCCGGAAACCCTAGTAGTTTAGATCCAGCAACCCCGCGTTCCTAAACCAAGAAGTCGAAATACGAGTGAATAGTATAGTTTGGTTCGTAATAATATTATGGTGCTTAAATTAAGTTCAAAACTTATACAACACACATCTCTCTCTCTCCCTATTCACCAAATCGGTGCCCCCCATGCCCTCTCTCTCTCTATTGTTTCTTTTTTTCTTTTCTTTTATTCACAAAACCGTAATCTCATCCTTTATATAAACCCCTTTATACCTTTTACTTTTCACTTTCTCTCTTTCTTTACAAAAAAAATCAACTTTTGAAACAAAGTTTTCTCTCCCTCTCCTCCTCTCATTGATGTGACACTCCACACACACACACACTTTCACAACATTTTTTTTTCAAGTTTTCTTATTCCACACCACTAATAGGTAATAGATCCATACTTTACTATCTTAATAACATGTAATAGCAAGATCATTCATGTATGATTTCACGCAAAAATATCCATGAGCTTAAAGTTAGGGATGTGAAAACACTTAAGCATGACATCTTTGCCATCACAATATAGTAGATCTTGTTACTTAATATTATTTTGCTATTATTGTTAAGCTATGTTGTTATTATTAATGTTTTGTGCATATGTTCATCATTTAGTCATATCCACATAATGATCATAGTGTTCATGTATTTATGATTAGTATAGTAAACTAGATCTAGTGGTTTTGAGTTCATAAATGCCTTAGGTTTTTGTTTTATGCACACACATAACTTGTAATAGCATGATAATAGTAGGAGAATGTTAGAAAGCTTAAGATCTATTTTAGTTTCAACAAAAATGATTTTTGAAAATTCGGATAAAAAATGAACCATATTTAGAAAAGCCATTTTTCAACTTCAAAATGTGTATTTTACATTGAAAATGAAGGGCTTAGGGAATAGATATCATAAATGAGTGATCTTGATGAGAAAAGCTTAGATCTACTAAGAAATATTTCCAAAATAAAGAAAGATTTACAAAAGTTATGTTTTAATCCCAATGACAAGTTTTAAATTCGTAATAAGGGAAGCTTGAAGTGTAAACACCTATTTTTCAACCCTAAAACAAGATTTTTATTAAAGAGATGGAAGCTTTAAGGAGTAGGTTTGATTAGGAAATGGTTTTTGAAAGATTAAATGAGTTTTATAAAGGAAACAATCTCAAATGAAACTTTCAAAATTCGGATTTGAAAATGACCACTATTTAAACACCTATTTCCAAATGCCAAAATGATGATTTTTATGGAAAAATGAAAGTCCTAGGAAATAAATGTAATAAAAACGTAGTTTTGACGAGGATAAGTGAAATTTATTAAAGTATATTCCTAAAAAAGGAAAGTTTTTCAAAGGTAGATTAAACAATGTTTTCATTCCTTGAAAATCTTGTAAAATTCATATCTAGGTAAACCCTCTATGTAAACACCTATTTTTCTACTCCAAAACAAAGAATATCATTAAAGTAAAGAAGGTGATAGACATATAGGTTATTAGGGAAAAGTTTTGGTAAGAACAAGTGTGATTTTGCAAGAAATAAAACTAGTTTTCTTAAGTTTTGAAATTTCAAAAGTTTTGCAAAGTAAAAGTTTTTTAAAAGAATTTTTAATATCATATTATTAAGAATATACATATGTATAGTTTATTTCATAGCATTCATGATGATAACTTATCGATTTTGCATTTACACATAATACACTTGTAGAAACAAAGTTAGGAAAATATTGTCATATACATCCTATCAAGCATTATCCAAGTACATGAGGAAGTAGCTTTACCAACACCCATGAATCATGCATGATTTTGAGTTATATATGTATATAATAGAGTCTTACAAGATATAATGATAGCTAAGTATTTATCAAAGATTTAGTATGATGCTTGGTTTGAAATTAAGAGTTGAATTATTGAATGGGAAGTTTGTATAGTATTCTGTACCCTACTGTTCGTGGACTAAACGACCTTGTTTGTTGGAAATAACTCTAGAAATAGATAGCTCTCATCAAATAGGTAGAAATCGGTATATAATATGCGAAAATTTCTAGTAAAATGACCAATTTATGGCCGTTTTAAGTTGGAATTTCCTCTTAAACGAATTTTGACGAACTTGTTAGAATAGAATTTATAAGTTCATTCAAACTTCATAGAAATACTCAATAGAGTTATTTCTTTTATTAGGAGACTTGGGAGATGGACTAGACCTTCTTGATGACTATTACGATTAAGTGGATTTTCGCGCCATGGCAAAGTGAGTTCATTATCTTTAAATTATATGCTTGTGATTGTATTTGTAACGTTGGTGGCATTAGAATTAGGGCGAGATAAAAATTTGATTGTGTGTATGTGAGTTCTACTTGGGTGAATTGATGATAAGAATATCGAAATGAGCTTGTTGTAAATATTTGTATGATTTAGTATAGAATTGAAGTGTCTGCAATATCTATGATCACCCATAAATTGTTAATTAATATGTTATGATCTTATAATCAAATTGACCATGCATACCATATGTGAGTCACATTGCATAGGTTATTATACCTTTGTGAGAAGAAGGCATAATAGCTGGGCAACAAGGGACGTGTGAACTTGAATGTTAGTGTAAGGGCTGAAATTGAAAATGTGTGTTGTTGTGTGTGTGTGTGTGTGGGGGGGGGGGGGGGGGGGGGGGGGGTGGGGGGAGGGGGGGGGGGGAGGAAGGCACCTGTATCAACCACAATATAAATGAGAAAAATTGAAATCTATGGTCATATGGGCCTAAACACCTAAACTCGAATGGAGTGTGTAAATCTATTCAACATAAGATTTCCATAAGGTTTTATGTATTGTATGCTCACGTGCTTGTGCATTTCATATGGTTATTAATATAACTTGCTTGATATATATATTGTTTGTTAAATATTTAATTTTGGAAGTGAAACTCATTAAGCTCATAAGCTTATACTTCTATAGTTTCCTGTTGTAGTATGATTATTTATAGCTATCTCCGAGAAGTCACTTTCCTCAGATATAGCTTTTGGACCTTAAGGAGCTTTTTGAAGAAGTTGGGACTTAGATGTAGGCATAGACTTCTAGTTAAATCTCCTTAATCTATGTATATATAATAATTGATGTAAGAAACTTTTGTCGACTCATGGACTCTTAATATTTTGACAAGGGTATGCCCCTTAGCTCATATAATAGATTTAGCTGGTTAAAAATGTTATGATTTACATTCTTATTGCTATGTATGTCTCCTTAAGTTATTTAGATTCAAAGACTCATGGAATGACTAAGGTTGTCATACTTGAGTTTAGATATTGAGTGTGGCAAACTATCGCGTCTAGAGTATCCTTTGGGGCGTGACAACTTAACTTAGCATGATTGGTTAAAATCAACAGAATTTATTACCATAAACTCAACATTACGCAAAAGAAAACAATGTTAAAGCTTATTATAGCATTGAGAACAAAGAGCGCTTATCTAATAATAGTGTAAAAATCCACTTATCAAAATAGACTAAATCAGAATGAATCATACAAATTCATGTATATCGATTAAGTCTCATTTTGATCTCTTTTCCACATGCTAGTTTAGACGGAAACAAATAAAATATATGGAAAAAGGATTATTTCCATCATAAGTTACAATGTAGGATCAAACATTAATACAGGCATGTTAAAATTGCAAACACATTCATTTTGGAGCCAAAATATGCTCTAAACTTGATCATTTCTAGACTCATTCAGTAGTTGAACCATACAGATGTAATTTATCAATTTAATATAAAATTCTGCATAAGTATACTTCGACCATGCATGAATATGTACCAAAAGATGAGATAAATGTGCAATTCATCAGGATGGATGAGAATAGAATTATCCATAAATGTCGCATCACTTGAGATATTATCATGATCCATAAATCAAACTCATCAGCCGTAATTGATTTTTTTTTTTTTTTTGGTGATCATTATCTCTAAGTTCTCCTTCATTCGTAAAACACTTCCATATCTTAAGATTTCTTTCAAAATCATTACTTCAAGAATGGTAGCTAAGAGTTGCAATAGCTCTTCTCAAACTCTTATTGATCTTACCAAGTCTAATACTTCTAGGAGGGTTACCTCTCCTCCCAAAAATCAATAATATCCTTAACCTCCAATGCTTAGGATAAAGTTGTAGTCAGGGGTGCGCAATATGGGAATCCTATGGGCAATGACTTCAAGCCTTTGCACGATTTATCCCACCATAGTAAGTGTTGCAAGGGATATTTACCTGGTGAAAAGGATCGAGAAAGGAGATCTAGGGGATGTTTTTCATGTCCATTTTTCCAAGCGATCATGGTATAAGGCCTATCCATGTGAAGAACATGGTTCTAGATGAGTAGCTATTAGTTATTAGGAAGCGATATTCCTAGAGGACCCTAGGTAAATACATCATCACATCCTAAGTGAGGAAGATCATGTTACACTCGTTTACGAGTGAAGATTTTGTGTATATACAAAATGCTTAGCATTTAGACTATACTTTCCTTTATTCTACTTCCATCAAGAGTGTTTTGTGCATTTCAACTGGAGTCCCAATTGGTGGATACCAAATTCGTAGAGAATGCTAGTTGCTTCTAAAGCACTGTATGTCAGTCTTTTTTTTTTCCCTTAAAGGCCTACTCCCCAATTGGTGCAACATTTTTAATTGTCAAACACCAAGAAGGTCAATGGGTTTATTCATAGTAAAAGAAAGATATGATCATTTTTACCACTCTAGAGTCTTATTTAAAGAATTGAAAGGATCGCTTCATTGTTATTGTGCTCGATTGGGAGCCAAGAGTCTAAGTCTCTTCATTAATAGGGACTAGGCTTGAATGATGGAGAGACCACTATGGAGTTGTTGATATTCTCAGAATAATGTTCTAAGCTTGGCTTTGTTCTCTTCGTTGCAAGGAAGGTCATCAGCTTCTAATGGAGTGAACACCTTGTTTCATCACTTGAACTTATTTTAAAGAGAAGGGGATTAATGCCAAAAGGTATATGCTGGCTATCATTGTTAGGCTCGTATGGTTTTTGGAGTGAGGCTTTAAGATTGAACACTTGTGTGTTTGGGGGGAACTATTTGGAGTACACTCAGTGTGCACCTTATTACTTTTCACTCCATTCATTTTCTAGTTAATATGAATTTTTCTGTTTTGCTTGTTAGCAGTGCCAATGAAAAAAAAGCGAGTGGCTACTACTGGTGGTGGGAGCCAATATAAAAGGAAGGCTCCATTTACGGAAGGCTCTATTTATGTAATTACTTATTCTTTTCCCAAGTCAAGCCATAGCTACCACTATTCTTTTCCCAAGTCAAGCCATAGCTACCACTTATTTAGAATGAGTCATAGTCTTATCTTTTAGGTAGGCTACTTGTGTTTCAAGTTTCTTTCCTTCTAGGTCATGTTTTGAGTGTCTTTCAATTGCACTATCTTCTTGAATTTCTTATATGAAACATTAACTTGGTACCTTGATCTAATAGTATTTACATTTTAAGATTTCCAATTTTCAACATTTCATTTGATGCAAAATAAATCCAATAAACACTCTTTAAGAATTGATCATGGCTTTATCCTTTCCACATATGTTAAGATATAGGGCTTATGAAAATGTGAAGATTGGGAATCTAAGAGTAAAGATTAAGAATTTATCACCAAAGAAATTATGGTTCATATATTGGGGAGGAGGATCTATGAGGAAAGATTGACATTAGAAAGAGTAATGTGAGTAGACAGAGGCCTCACCGTCTATTTTAAATTTCAAATCTAATTTTAAATAATAGAATTATGTTTGATAAATTGATCATGTAGGATAAAAATAAACCGTGTATAAGAATTTGGAAATTTGACCCATACCAAAATGAATTATTTTATTTTATTTTATTATTTTTACTTTAATTAGTGGAAGAAAAAATTATTCATTGTTGAATTAAAAACTTAACAAGTCAAATAAACAAGCCAGGACTTAGTTTAGAGTTTTAGGATAACTTATTCCTTCTGATAGTGGCTAGATAAGGACTTGAAGTGGCTATCTAATAACTTCTAATAAGTGTATCTTACTCTATTCTATTTATAGGGATGTGGGCCTCAATTGATGTACATTTGGATAAATTCAAATGAATCTGGTGCTTTTAATAATTGATTGTTGTTTTACAGCTCCTTGAATCAAAAAAGAAGAACTAAAGTGTTTAGAATCAAATTTATAGCAAAACAACATCAATATTTGAAGACAAAATCAGTCGAGCCCTACAAAAGCACTAATTGAGGCCAAAATGCCAAGGTAAAACAAGGCAAATTTGGTCTATTGCGCCCTAAATTTAGCCCTCGATGCCCTTGATTTAGCCCTTGATGGAAGAATGACACAAACGACAGTGTTTTATTAGTTTAAGTTGAGCCCTATCTTTAATGTATCACTTGAGCACTTGACTTATTCTTTGATAAGCAATTGTTTGAGCAAGTGATATGGATGTGCGCGTAGATAAAGAAAATGCATTCAATTATAAAGAATCTATCATGTCAACAGTAAAATCTTCATGATTTCCTGCCTTTAGCCTAAATAAATATGTAGAGGCATGTGTTGTATGAAGTGTACAATGAACAAAATTTTATGTAATAAATTTCCTTAATCTAGTATAGAGTTTCTTCCTGCTTTAGAAAAATGTCGTGTTTTTTAGGTAAAACCAATTAAACCCATTGTTTATAATTTATGTAAGACCCTGATCGTAATTGAAATATTCTTTTATTAGATTTTATTTCTTCAGAAATTGTGCTTAATACTTAAACCATAGAGAAACAATCTCCTACAGCTTAGGGTTTGTGAATCCAATTCCTGATTCATGTGAATTCAAATATGCTCTCAAGTAAATTGACTGGGTATTATGATTAGTAGCTTGAATTTATTTTTGTGAGTTTAATTTGTGGTGCAACTATTAGATCCATGTTTGATTTCAACTGAATAGGCTAAGAGGTCATTCTTTTGAATAGATCTATGGCTACTAATGGTGTTAGACATAATCGCCTTGAGAGAAGGGATGTAAGACTTTTTATCTCTTGTTTTAAAATTCTTCGAGTTTGTTTTAAAACAAAGGGTTCTTAAGCTTTATGTGGGTTTAGACCGTTGATAGACTAAGAAGAGATTCTGGTGGTCTGGCCAGGTCTAGAGTTACTGACCTCGAAAGAGGCTTTAACTTACCTCAATGAATCCGAAAGTATAAATACATCAGTAACAACTCTCTCAGAGCTTTGATTTGAAATCACATAATAAAGAATTGGTGAAGCAAACCTTGGGCTATTATCTTGCATCATTACAAACCCACCCTTAATTTTTCCCTAAAAATGTTTGTGAATATTCATTAACTTGATCTAGCTTCTATTTTCAATATGTTCTTCTAATTTCTTTGGCTAGATAATAGATGAAATAAGATTAAAGTAGTTACCACTGATCCCTTAGGATCTAACTAATTCTTTCTATACTACTTCGGTAGGTGCATTTACCTAATTATTGCTAGTTGAAAACCGAAGTTAGACAAAACCAATTAGTTTTATAAATTTTGAAAGGTTCCACTTCGGGTTGTTTTTTTAAAAGGTATTTTATACAACTCAAAACACAAAACCAAACCAAGCAACTTCCTATCTCTTGTTTGATTTTGCTTAGCTATAAAAGTCAAGTAGCTCTCTTTCTTCTCTCCCTTCTTCTCTCTTTTGTTTTTTTCCTCTATTTTCTTTCCTTGTTTTTCTTTCTTCCTCTCTCCTTGTTGCACAATAGAAAAACAAAAACTGCAATAAACAATAGGAAAAAACAAAAGTCATCTTCTTCTTCTTTTGCTCTTCTTTTCTTTCTATTCCTTCCTTTCCTTTTTTTTTCTCCTTTTCTTTGTTTTTTTTTTTTCATTTTTGCTTTCTTTTCATTGTTGTTGTTGTCACACACATATAGCCCTCCATGCACAGCAACTACTTTTTGCTTCCACCTCTTTGTTGTACGCCACATATCTACTAACTAACGCACATAATAGAACATAGGACACAAGACAATCACACTAGTAAGACTCCAAAAACAACACAAAACACAAGTGTACACATTAGAGCATAAAGCTCTATCGCAGATCCATGCTAGCATCACTGAGCACTCAATGAGATCTCTACTCATGCACTCACACCATGTACACTAAGCACTTACTACTTCAATACCGAGCACTCTAGAGCCTACACACATATACTGCTGCATAACTTACCCGCATGCATACTACTATCTTACACACATAAATACAAGAGCACACATGTTGTTGTTGCACCACATGCACACACTACTTCACACAGTAGTAACCTTGATGCTGCTAGTGCTCATGCACACAGGTGCTCACAGTAAGTGCTCCACACATGCATAAAGTGCCTATGCTCCATTGTCACACCAGCACCAACATCAAACATGTCTCTAAGCAGCCTCACTACTGTTGCTACTTTCTCTCATAACACATATGAGCACTCATTCAATGCTCTAACACCAGGGCTCACACATACCATGAGTGCTCCAAGGATGCTCCACAATACTCACTCACAACACTGCACAGAGTGCTTGCTTAGCACTTACTTACCAGCGCACACATTCACTGAGCACTCTAATTAGTGCTCTAGTAGGCAGTTTATAGCTACTCCGTGAGTGCTTTATAACTACTCTATAAGCAACCACTCCACCTCATAAGTTCAGCATGTATTTGATATTAATATATACAAGTAGACGACGTACCCGCAATGCGTGTGTAAATAAAACAATAACTTTTTTAAATATTGACTAATTTGATTTGAACCTATAAAGAGTAGTAAATAGTTTGTGATCATTCCAATGAATACATGTATATCCAGTAACGTTCTTAATATGTGAAAATATAAATAACATGCTAGTAATAAAAATACCTTCACGACAACAATACATTTTTGTATACAATATTCCTCATGTATGTCCCACACACTCTGGATAGATTTCCTTTTTTAATCAAAACTTATTAATGCCATCGATACTCCTCATGATAGTGCTACATAGAGTTGATTTCTTGTGGTGATTGTCCTTCAAGCAATTCACGTTGAATCTCATGCCAGTATCATATATTTGGGAACATTATTAATTTTATCTAGAGAAAACGTGGTTGAACATCATTGAATATGGTATCAGAGCTTTAGATCAAAATATCAAGATACATGCTTATGCTAAAAAAGGAAAAAACTATGTCTATTCAAATCCTATTTAATTCTATTCAACCCCTATTTAATCTATTCAAACCCTCTTTAATTTTATGATTACAGAGATACCAAAAATATTTACACCCATATACTAAAAACATTATATTAAAAGCATTTACACAAAAAATATTTACGCTAAAGACAACAAAACAGGTCCTTTTGCTTTAATAGTATAGATATATCCTTATATATATGTATATACATCCTTGCTTATATGTATATGTATGTATAATACTAGTTTTAGTATATATTTTTTATCATATTTTATTTATTATACATGGTACCAGTTCAATCTCATATGATACATACCAATAACTTAACTTAGATTAAATATTGCCTATAAACGTGAATCCTTATTATATGTGTGTGTGTGTGTGTGTGTGTGTGCACGCACGCGTGCGGGCACACACACTTGTTAATTGATTATTTTCATTATCTTTATTACTTCATTTTCTCTTCTACTAAACATATCTTATTTCTTATACCAAACAAGACTTATATTTATGTTATGAATACCCTTATATATATATATGTATTCATTACATCAATTATAAAAACATAACTAATAAGTAATATTTCCTTAGAAATGAAGATATAAACTAGCAAATTTTGGATTATAAATAGTGTACTACCATGATTTTAAAGCTTTCATTTAGTAAAGACAATATCGTATTTGAGAAGTACTTGAAAAACCGTATCAATCGGCTCTTTATATATCAAAAAAGGTGTTAAACCAAAATTTTAGCTGATTGAAAATTTGATATCGAAACTACAGAAATATTAGAACTTCTATAGCATAAATTGTCTATTAAACTTTTGTAGCCAATTATTACACTATATTCCTATTTCTAGTTGTATTCAAGTGATTCTAACTCTGATTTTAACCTATATTTCGACTACTATAGCTGATAGGAAATGGACAAGTGATTATATGTCTATGACATCTATACTTGCTTGTGCTTGTAGGAATAGAGGATGATGTTTAGTTAATTGATATTAATGATTGATACATGTATGTGTTTGGAAAATTATGCTTGTGGCTTCCCATGTTTGTTATTTGTATTGAAAATACTATAAACTATCCTAAACATTAAGTATTGGGTGTTACTTAATTATTTTGATATGTGCGAGTGTTTAATATTGGCTTGATCACAAAAATAGATGGATTTAACAAATATTAGCTTGATAATTGAAAACTGAGAATGCATTGTATGATTGCATTGTTGAAAGCCATCACCTCTATACAATGGTGTGTACCATGGGTATTACCTTAGGGAATAGGAACTAAGTCGTCTTAAGGAGATGGCTCATCTTCTAAGGACGTGCCAATGTCATTTTTATGGATGATCTTGATTTACGAATGAAGATATATGTATAAACATTATTTTCTATATGTGTAATAAATAGTTTTTTGATAAAAATTGCTATAAATCCAAAAGTATTAGAGTTTCTAGGTGTTGATGTGTAGATGTACCCCAACTGTAAACCCCTAAATTTTTCGATACTCTCGGAAAATAATCCTAGAGCTAAATACTAAAACTAAAACCCTAAAACCAACCCAAGTTAAAACTGAACTATAGATACTCTAAATAAGATCAAATATGAATTTTTTTTAACCTTAAGGAAAACAACACCTTCAAAAACAAAACGAAAATCTAATAATTGTTTGACTCAAAATCCATATGCTAAAAAATTCATCTATCTCTAACACATAAATTGAGACTGTAAACCCTTAAATTTTCGATAAGCTTTATTAAAATTTCCAAGATCAAGAACCAAGTAGAAACCTAATCGCCATCTATGTTAAAACAAGGTGTTATAAAGGTTCTACATGTGACAATCCCGTGCTCTAAACCCTGGAATAATAAAATTAAGATAATCATAGACTATAGTCCGTAATAATATAGTAATGCCTAAAAAGATCATATTCATCAAAATTTAGTTTGTTTCGGACCCGAACAGGATCAATTTTGGAAATCAAGGTTCAAGAATGTAGAACGGTAAAAATATTTAAATAATACCTTTAGAATTGTAATAATATAAGGATTCATAAAATATTAGTTTTAGAATCTTTTGGTAACTAAAAATATCATATATAGCCTTTTAAAGCATATTATTTTTACTACCGGTAATTTAATTGTCTTGTTTACTATTCATTACTATTTATCACTATTCAATACTATTCATTTATCTCTACTTTTCCTTATAACCTATCTCTTACAAACCTATAAATATTCTTATAATTTTCTTTCCCCATAAAACTTTTCATCACTTTTCACTAAACTTCTCTTACAATTTTCTACTAAAATTAATTTTTTTTCTCTCTCTCTCCCTCTCCCCTATTTCCATGCTGGCCACCCCTCTCTTCCCTTCTATTTTTTTTTTATTTCAATTTTTTTAATTACAATTATATCCCCTCCACTTTTCCCTATAAAAACTATATCTCTCTCCACTTCTTTCACGCTTCTTATTCACTACCAAAACTCTCTTAAAATCACTCTATATTCTCCTCTCTACAATAACTCTCACCAACGCTCTACTCTTCTCTTCTTCTCTTCCTCTCCAAAGTCCCCCTCTTCCTTAAGGTAAATATACTAAACACTCTCTCCATTCTTATTTTTGTTGTAATATCTATGTTTATGCCATGTTCTTGTTTCCAAATAAATTTCCTAGAGGCTTGATTCATGTTACTCTATCATGTTTCTACCGTACTCATATTATGTCCATTCTATTTAAGCTTCTTCTATGATCATATATTTTTCTCTTTGCTCATATTACTAACTTAACTCTCACATGATATTATTTATATATATTTATATTCCATAAAGCCTAGATGGTCACTAATCTAACTTCTTATTTAATGCTCTACTTTATGCTTTATTATCTATTTCATGCAATAAATAAGACTAGTCAATTTCTTGTCTTAGACTTGTCCTAAATCAAGTCAAAACAAATACGAAACTAGTTCGTTTCTAAGTCCTAAGAGCCTTGAAAATAATCTAAGACTTCATATTCTTTCTTTCATTTTTCTTCTTATTTGTTTATTATGCTTTTTACATGAGACTGGTAATATTCAAGTCTCAGTGAGCCTTATTAAAATTCTACGACTCCCATTAATATTTCTTGCTATCGTTGCTCTATTTATGAGATTGATATTTTTTCTTCAAGTATCGATAATCCTTAAAAGTAGTCTAAGATTTCCATGAACTTCTTTTACTTTCTTTCTTTCTCTTTTTCCTTCTTTTCTTGATAAGTGTTAGAAGACCATTATTTTTAGTACTTATTGGATATGATTTTTGATGGATATTATGTAAAACTATCAAGAAAAGGATACTTAATTGCTCTATGATTGATTTCAGGGTTTAGAAAAGACATTTCAAAAGTTTAAGGATGATTTGATCAAAAACGAGAAGAAATCTAAGAAAGGGTCAAAAAGGTTAAATTTCAATTATAAACAACCTTCAATATGGCCATGTAAATGCTAGTGTCGAGCTTCAAAACATGACCGGCAAGTATTCCAAATTGTGCCCTAGCTACTGCCTTGGAAATGTACAAAGTAGTGTTGAAGGGCAGAACTTGATCCGAGAAGTAAATGGAGCAATCCCAGAGTACACCACCTTGAGCACGACCATGTACATGGTATGGCACTTTCAATGGCAGTTCAAAACGTACAAGTAGCCGCTCCAACTTATAAGTTATACTTACACATTTTCTAAACCCTAGGAGAGAAAAAGGCACGAACTTTAAAGAGAAAATTTCTAGTAATTCATTGGAGATTACAAGACAACAATCAAAAGGGTTTTGATTGTTTATTGTTTATCATGTTCATAAATTATTTGTGAAATATATGGAGGAGTAAATCTTTATGCCCTAAGTCTTGTGAAACCCCAAACCCATGTAAATTGAATTGCTTTTGATTAATGAAAGCTTTTGACTTTGTATCTATTAATGTGTTATAATTGTCTTACAATTGATTTATGTACAAGATTGATTGTATGCATGATTCTTGTTAGATAAAAAGAGGTTTCATCTAATAAGAAAGAACCTGATGAATAGAAAGATTACATGTTTTGCCTAGAGGTAGAAAGACTTTGATTTTCTACAAGAAAGATTTAATCTTTATTTAGGAATCTTGATTTTAATGTAATCTTTTATGATGTTAGTGAGGGAGAGGTCTCTACAATCTCATGTGAGATTAGGAATCAATTAACTCGATGGAGTAATTGATTTAAATATGTGATTCTGCAATACAAAGCATAAGCAACTCATTAATCAATCTTTTGTTATGAAAAATTAGGGTTTAAATGTGGATCAAGATTAAGGGTATGTCTTGTGATTGATATAATATTGTTAAAATAATACAATTGATTATAGGGTTGATAATTTAGATAACTAGTAGTTAAAGATTAGATATTTCATCATATGATTAGACTAAATAATATAAAAAAGGTTGATTCTGGTACTTGTTTAATATATCCCTAAGGACGATATCCGTTTTAATCCTATGCTACTATAGATAGGTACACTGCCTAATTTGATCGTAGGAATTAATTTGGATTTATATATTTTAAACTTTGATACGATCCCATCATTCCTCTTCTTTATTTAAGGAGACTGAAATTTATTCAAGTCCTGGGAAGTTTTCATAATAAGATAAGACTTCCATCTTCTTCTATATGAATTTATATGTATGTACTATATTTTTACTCATATGCATGCATGATCATAAAGTGGTGGGCATTGTTTTATTGCAATTTCAAAAATAAAGAATTTATTATTTTTACTCCTATTTCTTACATTTACTGTTCTAATACTACTTTTTACTAAACTTCTATTATACTTCATTACTTTTATCTTCTGAAATTAATTTTTAATCCCTCTTCCTCTCTCTTCCTCACTATGGCGGCCACCATTTCCCTCTATAAGCTCTATTTCTTTTTGTTTTTTATTTATTTAATTAACTGCAAAATTCCATCTGAAAATTCTATAAGTGCTTCTTTATCTTTCATTCTTTACACACTTATCAAATATAACAAAACTCTTGCAAATTGAAATTTCAAATTCTCTTTCCTTTCCTCTCTTCCCTTTTCACACCACCCATACATGCACAAACACAAACCCATTTGTTCTTCCACATTTCCTTCAATCTATCTTCTATCTTAGGTAAACACTAAATCTCTTCTTTAGTTTATGTTAGCAGAACATGAGCAACATATATGTTACGATTTCAAATAAATCTCCATAAGCTTGTGTTAGGGAATGAAATCATGGAAACAATATCTTGTTCATGTCATGTTTAACCCTATGTTGAATTTATGTTTATGTTATGTTCTTGATACTAACATAGCTTTCTATATGTTAGTATTTATAAATATGTAAGTTTATATTTAGAGCCTAAAGCTCACTAATCTAACATTTTGTTTATGCTTTTATCTCATTAGTTATTACTTATTTCATATAAATAAATAAGACTAGTCAATTTCTAATCTTAGACTTGTCCTAAATCAAGTCAAAATAAAAAGGAACTTATTCATAATCTAAATCTTCAGGAGCATTGAAAATTAATTTAAGACTCCCATAATTTTCTTATTTATTTGCTTTTCTTTTTTTACGCGACTAGCTACATTCAAGTCTCTAGGAGCCTTGCTAAAGTCTAAGACCCCCATAATTATTTTCTTGCTTTTCTTATTTTATATATAAGACTTGTCCATTTCAAAGTCCTAGAAAGCCTTGAGATAAATCTAAGACTTCCATAATTTTCTTTGATTTTTCTTTTCTTATTTTTACGAAACTTTCCATTTCTAAGTTCCGTGAAGTCGTGATAACAAGTTAAAGACTTCATTTTTTTTCTTATATTTGCTCAATTGATTTTCCATTCTTTTATTTATCTCATACTATAACTGCTAAGTTCATATTCATGCATGGTCATATGATGATGTTGTTGTCATAATAAAATTTTAAAAATAATAATATGGATTATTTTCTTTTATAAAAATGGGACTAAACTCCCATGAGAAATGATTTTCAACACTTAGAAAGAATTTATAGTAAGACTTAGGATAAATGTTCAACTACACTCCTTCCAAAATATGAAAATAAATTTATCATAATTCTCTAATATTGATAATTCTTTGTTATGCAAAATGTTTTACAAGAATCTTATTTCTAACACTTAGGAAATCCCCTAATTGAGAATTTAAAAATAAACACTGTAGTATATTTTTCAAATTACCAAAACGAATTTCTTAAATATAAACGTTGATAATTCTTAGTTATGTGAAATCATCTAAAGATCTTATTTACAATATATAAATAAACTTTTTATTAAAAAGAAGAATTTAGATCAAGTCATTTACATAAATTTTCTCTCATACCAAAACTTAAAACATTTTAAAGATGATACAACTTAGAATGATTTTTATTCATAACCACATAAAGATTCATATTTTGGAAAATAATCAATTAAAAGAAGTATAATATTAAATTAAAATATCCATAAACTCAAAATAAATATAAAATCATGATTTTCTTTAATTAAGTTTCACATTTGCAAAATCTAAGAATGAAAAGTTTATTCAAGAACCAAACTTAGGAAAATTTCAAGAGGAAATGCACTTAAAGTTTTATGTCACAAATAAATAAAACCATGTCTTAGGAAATAATTTGTTAAATAAAATTTTAGACAAATATAAGAACTTTGAGGTTTCAAAATATATATGTTGAACTATGATTTTTGTTGTTAAGTCATATGTTTACAAAATAGCAAATTTAATCTCAAGCCAAAGGATGATTTTTTATAAAACTCAACACTTCACAAAGATTGTTTACAAAATTTTACTTTTAAGACAACATCACTAGGATCATGCATATAATATGAGTTATTTTCAATTCTAAATGATTTTCAAAGATAGAATTATTTATACATTTGCTATAAAGTGTCTAAATAAAGTAAAACTTTAGAAAATGCAAGAATTAAGGCTATGAATTGTAGGATGAATCAGTACCATCATTTTCTGAGACCTTAATGGCCTTAAATGTTAAAAAAAAAACCATAGAAATACATAGATCTTTTCGAATAGGTAGAAATGACTACTAATATGTGAAATTCTGAGTTAAAATGAGCAAATTATGGCCATTTTAAGTTGGAATTTCCTTTTATTTGAATTTTGACGTGAATAATAAATAGAATTAGAAAGTTTAATTAGAATCTCTATGAAATACTCATTCTAGGTATTTTCTTTGTTTAGGTGATGAGGAGTTTGACGTGCCATTTCCATAGGATTTCTTCGACTAAGAATTGCTCTAATAGACATGTGAATTTCTCTCATGATTTTCATTATCTTACTTATGCCTGTAGATAGTTGCACTAGATTTATAAGTATAAGACAAAAATGAACATTTATGGGGTTATGGGCATGTGCTTTTATTAATGTGTGACAAAGGATGCTAAGCATATCAAAACCAATAATTGATTGTTTAAGTATATCATCAATATTACATACTGCTTATATGTGTATGATATTTGTTTGATCACCATAGAGTATGCTTTAATTTTATTTGGATTTAATAGAAACTAAATGGGCATGTATTGTATTTGTCGAGTCACATGTCGAAAATTGCTACTCTCATGTGAAGAACTGAAAAGGTTTGAGGCTAAGCTTATTTAAAAAGGCTCGAGGTCATGATCATTCTTGGGGAACTAAGGCATACCACGGATGCATCCCAAGGATGAGCCACACCAATTGATTGCTGTGACTAGAGTGCTCAAGGACTAATAATGAAGATCACATAGACCTTTAGATACCATTTCCCTAACCTTTGATACGAATGGAGTAAATCCGTTCTATGTATGGTTTATGAATAACCATACATAATTGTTTGTAATATGTGGTTGTTACATAGCAAGTATAGCATATGTGTGAAAACTAATAAAATTGTTTCAATTATTATACAAATAAAGGAAATATATCACTGAGTGCATTGTAAGCTTACACCCCCATAGATCTTTATTGAAACAAGTATACTTGCCGCTCCATTCGAGGATCGAGATATTACAAAAATCATTGGTGGATTCTTAAGCTTTTACGGAAGAAGTGGGAGCATAGGATGAGTTTATATTCTTGAGAATTTTTTTTGAGTAGTATATATATTAATATTTTGGAGATCACTAGGAAATGCATAATGCAGACTTGAAAACATCAGCAGTGTATGTCTCTAAGAATTGTAATTGACCTTATGTATGTTTAATGATAAGTATTTCTTTGTCTTGTTACTTAATTGTTATCAATATAAATTATGCTACTCCGATACGTTTCCTTGAATGTGATGTACACCTTGTGCATGAGATGAAAGCTTTTGCATAACTAAGGTAATCATTCCTTGGCTTTAATATTTTGTACGACGAACTATCATGTTTAAGATACCCTTCGGGGCGTGACACCAACCTTAGATTCAAAGGGTGAAAATCCGATCTATATATAGCTACCGATTGGTTATATATATTTGATCACTTATTTGATTGCATTACTTATGTTTATTTAAACAACTTGCTTAAAAGATATAGAGTGAGGATTTAAATCTCAATAAACATGTGGTTGCTCAGCTCCTCATAGTTTGTTATTACAAGACTACCTCTAGTACCAGCCTAGACGAGGCTATCCACAAGTTAGCTTTCTTTTGGACATAGGATGTTGTGGCAAGGAATCAATGCTTAAGAGAGTTTTTTCTTCTCTAGTAAATCTTTTAGGATTATTTTGATAAAAGTCAAAGGATATGTAATCTTTTGTAGAGCTAGGATTGTGCTTGCCAGTATTTTTAGTAATAACTACTATCTTAACTTTATCTGTTCATTATTTTTTATTAGTTGTTATCTTATAGAATTATTAATTAAATTTTATTAGTCCTCATTGGTTTACTAGTCATGATACACTTCTATGCGATATTTAAAGCTTTTGAGAGACTTGGGAGTCAATCTTAAGCTTTCATGTTGTGTCTAGCGGAATTGTCTAGTCTAGATTACCTTTAGGGCGTGACAAATTTGTGATTAGAATGGATAGAAAGTCTAATCGATGATGGAAGTCCCATTATAAAATTTATATATTAAACATAAAATTTGATGATTACCAAGGGCAAAATTTATACATTTTTTTTCATATAGTAATATTATTTGTAAATGATACATTTGATATTTCAACTTTACCTATTTTAACAATTAACTATCTAAAATTTAAATGTGTTAATTTACTATATATAAACTTTTCAAGATCCTTTATCATACTTGATTCAATAGTTAACCATGAAAATAAACAACATTCAAGTAGTTAATTACAAAAATACAAAAATTCAAACACTTAATTGGAAAAATAGAAAGAATATATATATATCTATCGATATTTTAAATTTTAGATTAGTAATTATAAAGAAAAGTAAAGTTTAAAGATGTAAAATTTATCCAATATTTAATAACCGTATAATGGAAAACCTCAGTGTGTGTGTCGATATGCACAAACACCAATGACCAGCAGGTTGCTCTATTTAGTTCAAAAAAATTATCATCTAGAATGAAATATCACCTAATAGAAACATTTTCGTCAGTAACAATCATGGACAAAAGCATAAGAATCTCTTAGCTGTTCAAACAATCATAGATTACCAAATTCCTGAACAATGTTTACATGTGTTCCGCTGACATTAGTGTAATGTGATGTATTGTGTCTTGACATCTTGGCTTGATGTCCAAGTGATACAAAAATACATAACACGACAGCTATGACTGATTTATAATTTGTATTAGCGAATTTTTTATATTGAAACATCGAACAAACTGCCATGTGATGGTTGTGCTTCAATAAAAAAGAAAAAAGGGGCTTGACTGTCATGATAAAGGTCCAAGTTTACTTATAACCATTAGTAAAACTTTGATAAATGAATAAGTTTTTTAAAAAGTTATTATCTATTACCAGAATTTGTTTAAATTACATATATTTTTATCATTCTTTCCATTACATGATATGTTAATATTAATAAATCCTTTTTCTTTTTTAGGAGGAAATTTTATGTTTAGGTAGTTTAAGTAAAATGAATCCAAAGTGGTAACCACATTTTCATTTTTAGATGGTTTTTCTTTCTTAATAGAGATAACATGTATTTGACGGATATAACAGGATTATCCAATTGAGGGAACGGCATATATTTTAATTAAGTCTATATATAGTTGAAGCAATTACAGAAGAAAAGAAAATTGCCTGTAATAATAATTATACTGCATCTAATAGACAATATATATATATTATATATATATAATCAAAACTGCTAATAATTGTACAATATTGATCATGAAATTTTTTTGAAGAAGTAATTAAAATTTCTTAGTGCACTTCATAAGTGTTAAAAGATTAGTTTCCTTTTTTTTCCTCTTTCTTTATGGAATATATATAAGTGAAAATCTTACGAGAACATTAAAAAAAATTAAATTAATACTAATAACTTATGTAAATTCTGTTCCAATAAAAATCCATTTGAAACAATATTCAAACATAAAATTACAAATAGAGCGCAAAGAGCGATTTGACATTATGTATAATACAAGTATATTGTCATGATATGTCAACCTTTTTATATGTTTTGTTGTTGGTTAATTATGCAACTAGGCTTTCAAAGCCTTGTTTAGGGAAACTGTTGTTACTTTCGTTAAAGTAAATTATTTTTTAACTTTGGTAATAGACAAAAAGGAATATAATTATCTCACAATAAATTGTCAACTAATTCATATCTTTTTTATAACATTCATTGTAAAAAGTTCAAAAATTTAGATAAACCTAGTCATATAATTAGTACTATTTATTAATAATTTGTGCAATATGATTGTGCATATCTATATAATTATCTTTTAAGATATGCAAGTAATAAAAGTTAGCAATTCAAAGAGTTTTCATAGTTAAATATAATTTTCAATGAATGAATTTAATGTTGTTAAAATTGGTAAAAAATGTATAAATTAAAGAAAAACAATTATTATAGAAATATAAATACTTTTTGAAAATGTAAAATAACACTTAAATAGATACATAATGATATATTTCTTACTTGAACATTACCTATTTTCGTAAATAATTACTTAAATTTAGTAGTGTCAATTTAGTATCTCTACACTTTTCAATGTCATTTGTAGTACTTAAGTTAGATAATAAATTGCAAAAATGAGCAAAATTCAAGTTGTTAATTGCAAAATTTAAAATTTGTTTAGATACCAAATTGGCATTTACAAATTTAAGGTAGTTAATTATAAGAATTAGTAAGTTCAAGTAAAATGCCATATTATCTCTAATGAGATATTAGGAGTGAGTTGGATCCTATGTGGACATAGTACGAAGTCTTACTTATATTTTACTTTGTAAGATGCATATAATAAATTTGTATAACCTTAAGCCTAAGCCTAAGCCCTCACATCTTATACCATTTGGTACCCTATCAAATATGTGAATTTCTAGTAATTTATATATGTAAAAACTATCCTATCTTTCAAATAGCCAATGGAGTTTTTCTTAGTATTACAAGTTTTATAATACAAAGAATTTGCTTATGTGTTAAGGTTAAAATGTGTAATTGATAAGTGTCAGAAGACCTAAATTCTTTGTGCTTGTTTGGACATACTTTATATGTATTTCTTATGATTTATTAAAGCAAAAGGACATTTATTTTGTTAAATATTCATTTTAGGCCTTGAAGAGGTCATTATGACAATTTAAGGGAAATTAATGCAAATAAAGCAAGATTGGGCCGATTTGTACAAGAAAGAAGGCCTTTTACTTTTCAGCACAGCCTAGAGCAGAATAGAGAAAGATGAAATCAACAGCCAATAAATATGCCACTTGCTTTCATTTAAAGCATGTATGTACAAATAAGGTATGGAAAAATAGGAAGATAGAGGCGGAAGAGAGAGAGAAATCTCATAGAGAAACATTTTGTTATAGAGAGAGAATTTAGAAAGAGAACTTCACAGATTTTAGGGTTTTAAGAATAAAAATCCTTTGTTTTAAAAATACCAATTTAAAACTCGGTCTAGCAACAAACCAGTAATAAACACCAATAGAACCCAAAGTGATATCAACAAATTTGTTTAATATTTAGCAAATTTTAAAATAAAAAAAAATCTTTGGAGGTGCTTATGTATTAATTAGCCATAAAAATAAAAATACTTATGTATAACTTAGAAGTTCAAGTACATAAAATTGAAGTACTTTCAAAATTAAAATAGCAAGTACATCAGTAATAAAATAGTATGTGTTTTTCAAAAACAAAAGTTTCTAAAAGTTTCCACAAATGATAATTTTAAGGAAAAGTGATTGCAAAATAAAATTTAGAGTATATTTTTTATTTCAATTTATTTATATTATTTTGAATTTTAATAACGTGAGTATTGCATATCATTGATTTGTAATTTCTATATAATAGAGTATAAGATCCAAGTATGAAACCTCATGCTCACACCATATCTTATAAGAGTAGCTTTTAAAATACAATTATATATATATATTTTTGAATATGTATAGTTGTAACATGTCATGTGACCCTCATACTTATTGGGTAGATCATACCAAAAGGTCTCAACATTGAGGGGTAAGTTTATTTGTGGTCTCAACATCTCAAGTTATTCAAAAAAAGTCCCAACATTTGGAGAAGTCAATCAATTAATGTCCATATTGACTCAAGTTAGTAGGAGAAATATTTAATTAAAACTCAGAAAGCCATCACGTCTTGACATATGCTAATGGGAACATCAATTGACCTACTTCTTTAAATGTTAAGACCTCTTTCGAACCATTTGAAAAGTTAGGACCTCAAATAAACTTACCTCCAAATATTGAGATCTTCCAATGTAATTTACTCCGTACTTATTTGAACTCTACCTAGTCGAGTGGGATTATGGTATGAATGAACAATCTATACAGTGGGATTACCTAAACCCACTTATCCATTTGAAGTCAAGACTTCATGTAATAAATACCTAACCACTTAACTATATCCAACCTCATTTTATTATCTCTTTTATACTATCAGCTAAGACCTGATAGCTTAATTGGAATGAAAAATTATCTTTTTATAGATGATACATGTTCGAATTCCATCTTTCAGATTTACTGACTAAATAATATTAATAATATCTCTAGAATAAAATGACGTTAATCTTCTTCAACTAAGATGTAATTTCTTTCCATTTTTTTATGCCGTTGCAAAAGAAGGAAAAGGAAAGCGGCCCTTTGACGTAGTTCCATTTCCACTTCCTTCCTTTTTTTTTTCTTTCTTTTTTTTTGTATCTCATTATTTTCCGGTCCTTCCCAATTGGCATGCGAGTTGGCAAACATGTTATAAGATTCCGAACCATTTTATTTTGCAATATAGTCTCTGTAAAAGGAGAAATCAACGCCTAAAGTCTCGTGGTTTTATTATTATTCTAATACTGAGACTTAGTAGTTGGTAATGGTAGCTATAAATGTGGGTCGGAGGGTTTTCCATTTCCCTCCTTCTTATGAGAGAGAGAGAGAAAGAGATTTATATTCGTTGAATTTGATTCTTCCACTCTGTCTCATGTGCTACTAAATTTCCTTCTGTCTTCTCATATCATCGAGCTGCGACTCTAACCTGGAAAACAAATAGGTAAGTATAATAGCATTATGCTTATATCTCTACTGATGAATTAGACCCTTGTCTTTCTGTTTGTTGTTGATGTTTTTTTCTTTTTTATTTTCTTCTGGGTGATGGTGATCGATCAACTCCTCCTCTTTTCTGATTGTGAATGTTATTGTGTTTTTTTTTTTCTACCTTTTTTTTCCCTTGATATGTTAAATAAATACCCTAAAGCGTGACTTCACCTAATTAATGTTGCTTTCAAAAATATCTCATATATCTATTTTTTATTTAGAATTCCAAACTTTAGTGCTGCAATTAAAGATATATTTATATTTATTGTAAAAAGGTAAAATCGTATTTTAAAATTTCAAATAACTTATTTAGCATCAAATGAAAAGGGTTATACAATTTTACATCTTTTTTTTAGCATTGTGTTCATTTCAATATAGAATGTAGATGAGCTCGGCACAACAATATAATAGAACAACAATTTTTTGGACAGTTCCATGAACTCCGATGGAAAATTTAATAACAAACACCAGGTCCGGCATACTTGTAGAAATAACAATCATAATGTACGAAACAAGTATTATTTAAATGCCATCTTTTACATTTAAAACATATCATCGTAATGAAGAACAGATTTATAACACAAATCAGTGGTTGTGTCTTTCAGCATGATTATTCATATACACAAAAAAAAAAATACAAATGATTTTCTTTTGTTAACAACAAACACTAATCATCTGATTTGATGAAATAATTATACCATTGAATACATGCGCTCAATAGGGTAGCGTATTTATAACAACTATTGTTGAACATAAAACTACTATATGATTTCTCAATTTAATGTGTGTAATCTGGCCTATACAATTCTATAATATAGTGGACATTTTCTCATTTCTCTGAAGTTCTCAGCCAGTTAATATCATCATATTGGATGTATTATTGGTGAGAGACAGCAGGTAGAGCATGAAATCAAGAGTGGGTAAATACTGAAATTTAATATACTTGCTTTATAGGTAAGTTAAGCAAGCATTTATTTCCACGGTATGTTTGATAAATATATATTAATGGGAATTGATGCAGAAAAATATCGATTTGGGGACCATTTTGTTTCAAATGGGTTGGTTGAGCAAAATATTTAAAGGATGCAAGCATAAAGGACAATCCCATAAGTATGATGCCGATGATGAATCATCGAATAATGAGTCTCCCTCAGAGGTATCCTTCATTTATTCTTATTATTATTTTTTGCTGATAGAGGTATGCTTTATTTAATAGCTAACTTCGTTCAAAGGACAATCTACGACCCCACATTTCTTTTGTTTTCTATATCCACTTGATAATGTAGTTTAAAGAAATCGATGAAATAAAATGGCTGCATATGACATTAACAGCCTTTTAACATGGAGTTAATTGTAACATCCCTCCTTTAAGGCTCTTAATTGCATACTATACCTATAATCTGAGATAGTTGTAAAGAATGACATCATACCAACACCAAATTAAAGCTTAGACTCTTTATATGTCATATAAATCCTATTATATATTTATAGTCATATTCAAACTTATATTCTATAATTATACCTTAAAATAATGTAAATCTATGATAATCTTCCAAGGTTAAAATACAAGTCTCCATAGAGCTTTTAGAATAATAAAGATGTACATATCTCAAAAGTTTTGTGAAAAAAGAGAGAGACTATTTTAGGCAGGGAGAAGGGGGATAAATTTACACATAGATGAAAGTTTAGAAGATAAATCCAAACATAGATAAAAAGTTTAGGCGGTGAATCTGCACACTTTTTTCGTTTGTTTTAATGGAAAATGTGATGTATTCTTAACCACGCATGTAAATAAAAGTTTAAGGGATCAAAAACATCACTTTGAAAGTTCATGGGGTCAATCCACACATAGATCAAAGTTTAGGGAATGAATTTACAACTATCCCAAAAAATTATCTTCACAACATAAGGAATTACCCCTTTTTTACCCCTTCACATATACCAAACTGCTAAAGCTTAGAAATCTATATCCTATAGTATATATATCATTACAAAACCCATAGATGACAAAAACTTTTGCTATTATCATTAGTAAAAATAAAAAAATAAGCAACAAAATAAGAACACAATTAATATCAACGGGCTAACATAAGAGCATGTTGGTAAAATAAAGTCATCCTATCTAGTTAACTGTCACCAACATTACTTGTACTTAGGTTCATCAAAGAAATCAAAATTTTAGTTTCTAAGGCTAGTGAGTACACAAAAATAGTGATAGAACAATATTATTATTCATATGGTAATTCAAAATAAATAAGTAGATAAACATAGCAAGTAACCACATAGTCTAATAGTGGTCTTAAGCTGGTACTATAACTTTTTAGATAGAGAACTGGGAAGAAAACTTAGTTCGATCTACCAACTTGAGGTCAATTACTAGACCAATTGATCCCATTTTGCTTCTAAAGTATTGAGTAACCCAAGGCTCCTTTGAAAATACAACCCGTAGGAGTGCTAAGATTCACATTCCTTCATTGTTGCAAAGTAGATTCATTCTTTAAGGGACCAAATCCCATCTTAAATGATCACCATAATCAATCTCCATCCTAGACATCTAGATAACCTTCTAAGTTATCACAAAACGTACCGAGCTATATAGCCACAAACTACTGGTTCACTGGAGTAAAACCATTGACTCATTGACCAATGAATTAGGTTTATCCCTCCCACATTGTTATACAACATCTCTTAATCTCTATCTATCCATTTTTGTCATTTCTCATGATTTCCTTTAAAGAACCCATATAACCCATCGTTCTGAATTCATATATGTCAAAATGGGTTGTGCCAACATATATGCTTATTTGTCTTTATTACTAGTATTGCATATCTTTAAATTAGAAATTGAATTACAAAGTTAGTGTACTCGCATAGAAGGGTTGATGGAGTGTTTTTATTTTTGTATATCTTCAACTTATTCGTCTTTATTTTTCACCTATATAAGAAGAAATTCAGGATCATTTCCTACTTAGAATAATATAGTAATTGTATTACTATTTCATAACACACTCCATGTAAATCAACCAAAGAAGTCAACTATCTTAATTTGACAAGATCCTCTAACCTTACGATTCTATATTACTTGACCCTTTTTCTTATTAATGTCTTACTTTTATGAATAACTAATACAAAATAATCCTTCATGTCAACATATATTCATAGCAAGCTATCATCTTTCACATGTTTACTTGAAACTTAGGCACTAAAGCTTTAACTCATTATATATTTTGGCTAGGTTCACCTTATTGTTTTCTTGCTTTTGTTCTATCCATGTGTAAGTAAGAAAAACAATGCCATAGGATTCTATTGTTCTTATGATTGGAATGGTTGAATGTTGCAAGAACAACAATCATTTGTTAATCTATGATGTAAGTACAACTCTTAAAGGAAAGGATGAAGATAATAGTTATTTCCCACAATTAACATGTACTACTGGCCATGGTCTTTTTGTTTTAAGGCAATTTGGGGAGTTAAGGCTTTAGGGTCTTTTACAAATTTTTTATAGACTATAAAATGTTACGAATCTTGAGAATTTGTTTTTTGCCTAATTTGACTTTTGTATGCGAAAGTAGTTGCCAAGCAAAATTGATGAACAAGGGCAATCATGAATTCATATTTGTACATATTGATTTGAGTGGGTATTTTAAAACCTATATAACCAAATTTTTAACCCAAATTTTTTATGAATAAAACTATAGGACCATAATAAATATTGAGAGGTAGAAGATCACCAATCCATGCTCTAGAGTAGCTGCGATTATTTTTACAAATTTTGTCACCAAAACTTAATATCTGCAAAGATTAAAACAAGTGAGTCAAAACGTAAGGGCTAGTTCGAGGTCTTCTTAGTCATATTTTTAATTGAAAATTTATGGGGCTAAATTGTGACATGTTGTTGGAAATCTAGAAGTAAAAGCTTCTCATCCAAAGCTCCATGTTTCTCTCAATAAATTTTACAAATTTGATCGACAAAGATTGATATCTACAAAGATTAAGACATGACAGTCAAAACTTAAGGGCTGGTCCAGGGTCTTCCTAGACATATTTTTAAGTGAAAATGTATATGGTTAAACTATGACATTTTAATAGAAATGTAGAAGTGAAAGCTCCTCATTTCAAGCTTTGTGTTGGGTGTAGTAATTTTTTTTGAATCTAGGTCAACAAGTGAAACTTACTACTAAAAATTTGTAGCTTGACATTTCTATTTACACTAACCATATCTTAGTCAATTCAAATCAAAATTACACAAAGGAGTAGTTTTTGCGAAGTTCTACATGTTTAGTTTTAAGTATTCCCATATATCTTTTAACCATAGTGCACTATTTTAGGTTCTTGAAAGCTCTTTATCATGCCCTAAAGGGTACCCTGAAATTAACAATATGTTGTATATAATATAAAAACCTAGGAATGACCACTTTGTCACATAGAAGCTTCCATATTATGCACATGATACTTCCAAATCAAAGGGGATAATGATAGAGTTATGCATTTTAAAATGATAACACTAAATAGAAAGCCCTAGAACTATTTATCTATAAACTTAAACATTAAAAAGATTACAAAATCTTACGACCATATGATGCAGCGTAGAAGTGAATGATTGATCTAGGGTTTATCGCAAACCGTTGATTCGAGCACAAATATTGGATTGTGATCTTCAAATAGCTATTGATTCTGTAAATACTTAGATACCTAGCATCAAAAATTGAAATCCTATACAAAAGATTTGAATTTTGGAATAAAGAGCAAAACACGCTCAAAGAAATTTCATTCATGCATATGCTTTAGGGCTTATATATATATATAAGCAAGCTTGAAAGTTGCCATAATGGAAAAAGAGTAAAACTTATTAAATAAAATTAAATAGTAGTTAAATGGAAGAACTAAAACTGACACCCTATTAAAAGACATTAAATCCTATGGAACTAACATCTTATTAAAAAACATTAAATCCTATTAAAATCTTACTAAATGATAATAAAATTATTCTTTAAAAATATTAAATGATATTCTAAAGACATTAACTATATTATTAATTACGAATTAAAAAAAAAAAAAACCCAAAAGACATGTAATGTATGCTGCTCCAACACCAATGGTATAGAACTAACGGTCGGTGGCTTTAATTTTGACTCTGGCGGCATAGGTGACTAGTGTAGGATTTTCCGCCTCTCCATCTTATGTTGCATCATCCTCTCTAGGCTAGATAAAATTCAACCTTGAATTTTTACCATTTTATGTAGTAAACTCCTCAACCTGTCTCCTGAACCCTTCATGTTTTGTAGAGCTCATTTGATAATGGGGACGATTTAGAAGGGTAGTACTAGGTTCAAGATCGTTTTGGTGCTGAATGTGATGGGGTTAACCTATCTAGCAACTCTTCAAGAAATACATCTCGAAAATCCTCTACAACTGTAGTTGCAAACTCAGGTATTGTTACCTCCTCAGTAGCCTCTTTGGCCACAAAGGCAAATACAATATTAGAATCACAAATCTCTTTTTCATGACTTATCACAAATCTTCCTCAACATACTTGGTGTCAAAAATAGATCATCCATTACCTATAGCCTCAAACACAGCTTCATCATAAACTGGTTCAACATTTATCCTGCTTCAAGGACTTTCCCTTTATCTTCTTCATAAACGTCAAATATTGGTTCTCCATAATAGTAGTCCCCATCAATAGAAGAAAAATCATCATCAACTTTTAGGATTTCTATCTTCATCCCTAATTCCCTATAACTACTATCTTCCTTAACAAAAGAGGAGTCATCATCTGATTCCTCATAACGTACATCAGGTATCAAATTAGAATTAGGCACCAGATCAGGATTAGGGTTTCTACCTTTATTCTGATTCACCAAAAGTACCTCCATCCTTTCTGTAACTTGATCCACCATAACAATCAACCATCGATCGACTTTCTACTCGATCCATCAATCTAGGTCATCATGACCATATATTTCATCCACACATCATTGGTTTGGTTGTCTACAAGGCAGTATTGTTACTTCGGGAATGAACACGGCTCTAATACCAAAACTGACGTAGCATAGAAGCAAGTGATTGATCTAGGGTTTATCACAAACCATTAATTCGTGCATGAATATTGGATTGTGATCTTGAAATACCTATTTATTCTGTGAATACCTAGGTACATAGCATCAAAAATCAAAATCCCAACAAAATATTCGAATTTTGGGATAAAGAGTAAAACATGCTCAAAGAAATTTCATTCAATAATCTATTATCTCTTTTTCATATGCCTTAGGGCTTACATATATATAGGCAAGCCTGAAAGTTGACATAACGGAAAAAAAAAATTAAAAACCTATTAAAGCTCTCTAAGGCATATATTTACTATTATTATGTTCAAGTATAAATGAAACATGAAAAATATTTCATTACATACTCATGATCTTCGTGATGTTGCTTATACAAATTTTCTTAAATTTTTTTTACAATAAAACTTAAACATTTCATCTATTGTGGTAGAAAGATCAAACATTTTAAGTGTGATCACTTCATACTTTGTAAAACTTTTGTAAATCAAGATTGAAAGATGAAGTTTCACACTTTACTCATGCTCTAAGGTTTTTGGTACCTATAAAAATTTTGAATATGAGTTATTATTTTGCTTGATCATTTTTAAAACACTAAAACCAAGTTGGTTTGAAAAGAAAAATCGAAGTTTCACATCCTCATTTACACTTATATGTCATGGCATTTTGAAAAATAAGGATGGAGGTTTTGTTTTCAAATCTTTCTTTTACTCAAAGTGATTTCCCATGTATTAAAAACCAACTTTTAAAAAATATTTTACATAACAAAAAGTTATTATGTTGTAGAGATTCATAACTACATGAATCTCTCACTTTTATACTAAGCCCACTAATTAAGTAAGTGAATATGATGATAATCTTATGATCTTCATCTTGTTCTTACTTTTTAATTTAAAGACTTTTAGCCATCATGGGATTTTAGTTCAAAATTTTATTTTATAGTCTTCAATACATTAACAAGAGCATATTATGTACATGAACATAAGAAAAATAAATTATTGATTAATGAAGCATAAATAGAAGGATTACTTAAATAAAATAGGAGTTTAAGAATTACAACAAGGCTCCCTAAGACTTAAAGTGGAAAAATCACCAATATAACATAAGGAGAAATGGGAGTTTTAGAATTTTTATAAGCTCCCCGAGCCTTTGAAATGAACAAGTCCGAGACTTTGATTTAGGACAAGTTTCTATAGAAAGGTAAATTACAATAATGTAAAGAAAATAAAAAATAAAACTTAGGTTAGTGAGCAATATGCTCTAAAAATTATATATACATATTCATATATATATATATATATATATTTAGAACCTAGATTAGTTTACAAGAAAGTAAATGATCATAAACATGAATGTAACAAGAGTCAAGTATGGTGGCATGCATTTCCATCCTTAGCATTGAGCATCACAGGGAGAATTTTCCATAGAAGTATGCATGAAAATCATACAAGACTCATTTAATCGAAAAATAGGAAGGATGTTTAGATTATTTACCTAAACAAATAAGAGAAGATGTATGTGTAGGATAGAGAGGGAGATGGTGCTGTAGGGAATCCTAAGAGAGGAGAAGGGGAGGTTCTATTAGACAAAAGAAGAGACAATTTGAGAGAGTTTATGTGTTTAAACAGTGAGAGACAAAGTGTGAAAATGAGAGAGGAGAGGGAGTATTTATAGAGGAAGAAATGGATTAAAGAATGAAAGAAAAATTGAAAGAGAGAGGCGGTGGGGTAGGTGGGGTACCGATGCTAAATAAGAAGGGAAAAGAGAGAAATAGAAGAATTAAAGAAGAAAAGTAGGTAGTTATGTAAAGTATGATATTGAGTATGATGTGTGTAAGAAGAGGTATGGTGTAGGTATATATGTGTAAGAATAGGATAATAAAAGTGATGGAGTGAATATTAATTATGGTACTTGAAAGTATAATAACTACTAAATAAAAAGACAAATATTACCGGTAGAAAATACGATATGTGTAAAATTCGATTTAATTAACGTTTTTATAAATTGATAAAATAATATAATATATTAGAAAAATAATTTAATATTATTTTATTATTAATTTTTATTTAGTTATGTTGCCTCGATTTATGTGTTGGCGATCGAATACGGAAACTATTCCATGTAGGATTTTCAAAACGATTACGATTTTGAAAACTTCTATTGTTTTATTGAAAAGTTTTCATAAACATTTTATTTTTAAGGTTTCTATCTTTATATAGTTTGTCTTATATTCTAGGATTGCTTAACTATATCTGATCAAGCCTAGTGTTTCTAAGGTTTTTGGTCGACTCAAATTGATTTTAGAGTTTTAGTTTTAGTTTCGACACTAAGGTTTACATTCAAACTCACTCAAAATTCCAGGAGTTTACACTTTTATTTCATCTACACAGAACACACCATAAGCAAGGGGCGGTACAGGCATGTATTAAGAGTCAGGATGACGATAGAAGAGCATATAGAGACGATCCCTCTTTTATGGTGGAGTTGTGCCAAGGAATGGATAGGAGTCATGAGTAGGTTACCGCTGGTATGACTAGCTAATCGGAAGTGCTCTTCATAATGGTGCAAGTGGCCATGCCATATAACCTAGTGTTGGGGGCTAGCTCAATTGATGTGAGAAGTTGTTTGAAGATTTACTTCGGGGCGGAGGCAGGGGTTGAGTACATCTAGATGGCTCAACATCCCATAATATCTATAATATAGTGACAATGGAACAAAAGTTGTTAGTGTAGATGGTGCCAAAGTAAGATACCGTTGGCTCAGATCAGAGTCACTAGTGGGGGTACTAGAAGGTAGTGGCAGTTGAGGGAAAGGTAGGTACCATCCATCATGCATAGGAGGTCGATTCTCTAGCTTCCTAACAAGCTACTCCAACTCTACAAATCTATGAACATTATACTCTTCTCAAGGCTTCTCATAATAATCATGCCTCTCCTTGATGATCAACGTGTCGTACCTCATGCCATGTTGATAACCAGATTTGTCCTAATGCCTCTTTTGTGATAGTGGCATCACTCATCAACTCCTATCCCATCTAAGCAGCCTTGATGTTCTCTTCTTCCCTCTCTGCAATCACCCTCTCTTTATTGAAATAAAGGAATAATTAACCTATTAGTAGTATGTAAAAATAGATATGCTACATTTACCATAAAATAATGATCGAATATTCTTACATGATTAGTTTGTGCCTACTTAGATGCCTACTCCAATATAGATTGCCCATTCCTCTTCTTGATATGTATCTACCAGTAGCTTTTAATAGGCATATAGTCCTAAAAGTGGGAAAAAATGAAATAAAATATGTAAGGGCTAACATCCATACATTATATGGATATAGTGCATGAAATAGAAACTGGACTTCTTCCCTTTACCCCTTTAACCCCACCCACCCACCCCCGCTCGGTAGCCCTACTTGTGCTTCGTCTTCTACTTTTTCCTATTCTCCATATTAACATTTAAATGTTTCTACTGTACAAAGAAATAAAAAAGTGTTTAGCAATGCAATATGAGTAGCCATGCATCAATTAGTTGCACAACATACATACCTAGTACTTCTAATTAGTCATAAAAAAAGCAACACAAGTCCCTCCACTTGTCAAGTTTATGCTTGAACCTTGAAGGTGGTTAACTAGCTGCTGCCGCTCCTTTGCCCAATTCCCTATGATATTTATTCATCTTATAACATACTTGTCTATAAGACTAGCTAGGAAATTCAACACGATTAATCCTTTCCTAATAGTCTATCATTTCGAGAGTGAGAGAATCTTTATTATACATTGATATAAAATACTTGCATTAATGAAGACATAAAGTTGAAATAATTTTATTAGTATGTGTAAGATCAAAATTATACTAACCATAACTATCCGGATAATGCCATAACAATATGCCTTTGCGACAGCTGACTGTATCTTACCTCTAATGCCCTTTACAAATAACTTTGTCAATACCTATGGTGGAGTAGGATTCTGGCATGAACATCTTGAAGATTTGCACATGATCCTAAAAAAATCGTTAGGTATGGTATTCTTTAGCCTCTAGTTGATCCTCTTGAATTTAACCCCTTATGCATGCCCCATCATCTCCTTAGTTGTATAATATCAGCTCCTCCACAGCGATAGCTTGAACAGTCTCCTCCTACTCCAGCCTCACTATCTCTGCCTCAATGGCCTATGGTTCCTCTAACCCACCCCCTCCCCCCAACTCTTGTGTAGTTAAGACTGTAAGATTAGCTAGATAGTCCTATCTTCCCTAAATAGGATTGGCCAATAATGATATAAACAATCTCTTGCATAAATAAGTAAAGCAATTAATAAAAGGGCAATGCATGGTGTCACGCCCCAAAGGGTACCCTAAACGCGACAGTCCACCACACCCGATATTTAAACTTACGTATGACAACCTTATTCATCCCATGAGTTTACATATCGTGTGTAAGGTGTACTCACACAACTTTTAGGATCACACTTTGATTCGAGTAGTCTTAAGAAAGCATACATAGCATTAAGAATATAAATCACAACAAGATAAATAGTTAAACTTTACAAAAGCCAAGGGGGCATACCCCCGCCAAAATAATAGGAGTCTACATCGTTTAGCTCCAATTACATATATGAATTCAATTAAAGAGATTTTCCTAGAAGTCCACGCCTACACTAGGTCCCGACTTCCTCAAAAGCTCTTTAATTCCATGTGATAAACCTGCACAAAATGTCCTCTCGGAACATCCAAAAATAGGAACGCTGCAACAAAAACTGTTGGGGTATAAGCTAATGCTTAGTGAGATTCATTTTCTTCAAGTAACATGCCCGACCAAGCTAAAATATCTATACAAGCAAGTTATAATTAAGCAACCATATGAATGCACAAGCATATGAGCAAACAAGCATATGACTTTCCGGTAGTCATAAGTGAATGAATTTACGCCCTCCATTCGGGGTTTGGGGTAGTTCATAAGTCATGCAACTACAATTCCAAAGTTGGTCCATAAGACATGCAACCATGTCCCAATCTTAAGTGGGGTGGTCCATAAGACATGCAACCACAATTTTTAATGTTGGTCATAAGTCATGCAACCATAGTTTCATTATTCGAATGGGGTGGTCCATAAGTCATGCAACCCTAGCCCCTTTCATTAAAGACCCGCTGCCTCCCGAGTACACCTTTGTCCCACCAAAGACATACTCGACAATGATATAAGACTCACTACGTGATATGCATGTACAGTTTATTCATATAATCATGACATATTACTTAGATAATTTAAAAGTGACCATACAATTTTCAGACATTCCAAATCTATACTAGCTCATACAAGATTATTACAACAAAGCTTGCCTCGATATACTTATCGTTCATTCATGCAAGTTTAGATCACCATTCAAACACAATTTTATCTTTTCCTAAGTCTAATGCCACTACTACTACAAGCACATCCAAGAGCATAATTAATTGAGAAATGAACTCACTTGTCCATGTAGTGAAAATCCACTAGTCGTAATAGTCCTCGGGAAGTGGTAACCCGTCCTCCAATTCACCTAGGTACAAAGAATACCCTCAATGAGCATCTCTTATGAAGTTCTATTAAACTTAACAATTTTATTTACTAAGTTCGTCAATTTCCGTCTAGGTTGAATCCTTAACTTAAAAAGGTCATATCTAACTCATTTTAACTCGGAATTTAGCTTATAATATACCGATTTATACCTACTTCGAAAGAGCTATCCATTTCTAAAGTTAATTCAAACATTTAAGGTCATTTAAGGGTCGGAAACGTACTGTACAGTAGGGTTGCGAAAATTCCAGATTTGAGCCTTTGTGAAAAATTGCCATATCTACTCTATTTAACTACTTAGACTCATATTAGTCCTAACTTGCAAGGAGATCCTCTAAACAAAATTAAGAGATTACACTTATCTAATCCCAAACATAATGTTCAAAGAAACTTCTAAGAATCCATATTCATAAAACCAACATTCACAAGTTGAAACTCATTGTCTTGTTTTGAGTAATTCCTTTACTAAAACTCACTTAGTTCAATGAAAATAATTTTTCCTATATTATGTATCATCAAAGCATTTCATTTTCAATGTAAAATACTTGTTTTGAGATCAAAAAGAAGGTTTTCAAAATTGGTCTTCTCATAATTACGAATTTCCACTTTGAAACTTACAATGAAAACAAGACCTAAATATTGTCTTCTACAAAGCACTTGATTTATGCAATACTTCTTAGGAAAACCCATTCAAACTTATGAAAATCCATTCCTTAAGATATCTATATCAAGAGCCTCTTATATTTTTGTCTAAATCTTCATTTTAAAGTTGATTGATGGGTTCAAAAATAGGTCTTGGTCTTGATCCGAATTTTCATAAATTTATTTTGGACATATCTCTTGAGAAAATTCATCAAAACTCATGAAAAACAACCCATTACATATTATATCCTAAGAACCCTTCATTTCTTGAATAAAATCCTCATTTGTGAGTTGAAAACATGTTTTTATTTTGGATCTTTGTCTTGATCCGAAAATACAATTTTTGTTTTTGAAAATAAACTTTGAAAATCAACTTTGATTCTTGTAAGATGAAGCCTTGATGATATACATCCATCAAACCTTCATTTTCTTAACAAAAGCTTCCATTTTAAGACTTGAAAGAGGGTTTTTAAAATAGGGCATTGACAAGTTACGAATTTTTCTTTTTCATTCCAACTTGAATCTAAGATCTACTCAATATATAACCATGAAAGCATAAGAAAAACTTAGTAGTAGTAGGCCTTAAACTCTAGATCTACACATAAACATAACTAAAGCTTGATAAAACTCTAGATCTACAAGCTATCACAAAAACAAGAAGATAAACAAGCCTTCCATATAACAAAAATACTAAGAACAAAAGAGATCATCATCTAGAGGAGTGTTTCACTTCTTGGCATCATCATCCATAGCCTTTTAAGCTTGTGGAATGTCCTTTGATGCATGAAACATCCATGGTATCATCCTAGAACATCTTATAAGAGCAAAAAGGGAAAGATTACCTCAAATAATTGCAAGAAATATATGTGGAAGCAAGAAAGAAAAATGGGGACAGCTTGTTTTGAAGAAGACAAGCAAAAGAAGAGAAAAGAGAGGGAAAAAGAGAGAGGAAAAATATAGGGTTTGTAAAATGAAAGAGAGGAGAATAAGATGCTTAAATAGAGTAAGTGTGTTAAATAAATTTAAAAAAAAATAAACATGCAGCTGCAAGGGGAGGGGCTGGTCGTGATTTTGAGTGTGGGAGTGTGGGTTTGATTTAATTTGTATTTTTGAAAGTGTAACAAGTTGCATCCATTTCTAACTAAAATAGACTTTAAAATATCAAATAATGATTAAAAATAATGAAAAGTGGCTATTTTATGGGGAATGGGCAGCTGCAATTTTGGGAAATGGAAGTGTAAGAAAAAGCAAAAGAAGACATAATAATGTGTAGTAATGATAATGTATGTGTACTATGTTGATAAAGTGGCTTTTTGAATAAGAAAATTATAAAATAAATTAAGAAAAATATTTTTATTAAGTAGCAGAATTTTTATGATTTAAATAAAATAATCAATTAAATTATTTTTAGAAATTTAACAATTTAGTTACCGGTAAGAGTAAAATAAGCTTATATGAGCTATAACTGATATTTTTAGAATCCGAAAAATTCTAAACTTGATATTTTTGAAATCCTTATAAAAATACGAGTCTAAAAATATTAAAGATATATTTTTAATTTTCCGAGCCCCGGGACACGCTTTCCAAAGCAGTATCCAAACGGGTTCGAAATAAGCCGAAATTGAACCGATCTGATATTTTTAATAATTCAAATATTATTACGGACTATTCTAAACACTTTAATTATTTTTCGACTCCTCGATTTACGAACTCGGGTTTTCAGGATCTAAACTGTAGAGTTTTACTCATGATCCGTTGACCTAAGGTCTCCGGTAGACTTTTCGGCTTAAGGTTTAGGGCTTAGAAAACTGGGGTTTACACATGGATAGTAAAATTGGATAATCGAATCAAAATAGTGACTTCACATGTGTACTACTCAAAGTGGGTTGACGCATCCTGCATGATCTACTCGAAAAAGTCATGATTTATCTTGCAAATTGTAATATTATAACTAGAATATGTCTAATTCACTACAAATTTAAATATAAACACATAAAATTACCCCTATAGGCTATTATACTCATTGTTACTATTATGACCAAGGTTGCCATTAGGTTTCCTAGGTCAACAAAGATGCGGTCGACTAGAATTGTCCAACGCCTTGCAATTGTTTGTTAGAAAGGCTCCTTGGTATCGAGTTGCTCTTTTGACTCACCATCATTAGGCTCTTTGGCTTAGAAAAGACCCTATGTGAATAGATGTTGATAGTGGACTTACTTCGCCTCTTTATCTTAGTGAGTTGAGAGTATTGCTTCAATACTCTTATCTATGTTTTTGTAAACAAGAAAGACGGATCTTGCTCTATGTTACATAACACTAGTCATGATTTTTACTATTGAAGGCTAAGGGGAGAAATGTTCATATCTTTTTTACTACTTTTTCAATTTGGTCGATTCTTCTTCTTCTTGTACAATTGCATGCTTTCTTGTGTGTTAAGCTATATTGCCCATGCTTGATAGGATGGATCAGTCGACTGTGACATCAAAGGAACTAGTTATGTGTTGTATCATTCTTCTCCCAATGATGGTTGCACATGGAATGATGTTACAGGTGATATGCAAGTTTTCTACTTACCATTCCTCACTGTAGCAATTATCATGCATATTCTCTTGCTTTATTAGGATTTACTTCATTTGACTTTTAGAATAACTTGACATTCAATGTCAGATGGCATATAGATAGTAGCATTAGAGCGATAATTTTGTGTAAACAAATTGTGCTTAATATTAGGTTTAAACACTTCTTTTCCTATATAACAATATGAACTCCACAATCCATTTATTAATGACACATAATAACCTAACTAAGAAAAAAACAAAAAAGATAGAAAGGTTTTAGGAGAACTAACGGAAATTAAAGAATCAAAAAGAGGAGAGAGAATTCATTATTCTAGACTAACTAAATAAAATATTCATCCTATAAGAGTATGTCATGCATAAAAAATTAATTGTTGGAAAAATTTTGAATGGAAGGTGTTTATGGTATTTTATTGAATTAGTTTAATGTTTATGAAATACTATATTAGACACTATAAAAATATTTATGAATATAACTTTCTATTTTAGTTCTAAATGTTCGAACCTCTGATACATTGTACAACATAATAAAAATGGAGTATCGTTTAAGAAGTAAGAAGTGTTTTATTTGTGAGAAATATGTCTTTAAATAACTTTGTTTCATAATGTAAAAGATCTCTCATAAAAAATATAAAAATATTGTAAATGTGTCAAAGAAATAAACTTTAATGGTAAGATAGTTAAAAAAAATAAATAGTCATGTCTAAATATCCTTGGTCTAATTTAAGGCAGCCTCTATTAAACTACGATCAATTAACAAAAACCTAATGATTGTCGAACTGCACCAAAGCTAACCCTCTGCATTCAAGTCCTCCATATTTAGTGCTCTAATTACAAATACAAACAATGTATACATTTTTATGAGCATTTAACTGCATATAAGTGTGGCTAATACATAACAGTAGGCCACGTTTAAGTGTAAACCAATAAAGTCCATTTGATGCTTAAATATTGTCTAGCGATATTTAATTGTTTAACGTAATATATTTAATCTACAATAGACCTTTTATGACGTCTATAGGCCACATGTATTAAATGTGACAAAAACTCTTTAGTCATGTTTAATTAATATTTGGTAACGTTTATTAAATGTAGACAAATGCCTTTTTTGTTGTAGTGGTAATAATCATAGAGAAATCACCCATCCATGGTGTCTATAGGTCATAGTAATAATTGATCAAAGTAATCCTAAGGTGGTCTAAATCTAACTTGTATTTTCCTAAATATAGCAAGAATGATAAAGCCTTTATAAAAGAAAAAAGGTATATAAACAATTGGTAAAACTAAACTACAATGTAGTTTTCTTCTACTTTAATTCTCGCTAGCTAAACTTAAGCTGAGTAGAACTTTCTCGTTTTAAATTCGTTTTTGCAAATTTACAGTCAATTTCATGTGATTTTTCGCTTATTTTCCAATAGTGGTATCATTTTAGGCATTTAACACATGGATAAATATACTTTAATGCTTTTATGTATATGCCTCTTATAGGTGCTTTTCTTAGCATTTTATTTGAGTAAGGTGTTATTTTCTTTAGTTTTCTCTATGAGAATTAAATATGTAAATATTTCACTATAATCATAACTTAGTTTTTTACATTTATATGGGTTTAATCATATACATAAGTGCTAACACTTAATATTTCTATTATTTTCTTGTCCATAAACTATTTATAAAGACGTATCTATTTTATAAAAGAATTATTTGGTATGCTTTTCTTAGGTTATATATCTATATATATATGTATAAGTATGTATAAGATCATGCAAGCAAATTTAATTTATTATGTTGCTTGCATATATTAATATTAAAATAATTTCATCAATGTAAACTTATAAGATGGTCATTTGTAAATCATATATCGAAATAATTTTCCTTCTCACTAGTCCTTCCATAAATTACTTACTGCTCGTTCACTTCGTTGTAATTGCAATTCCATTACAGCCTTATTCCTTATGAATAGCTATTACGCCGTTTAGTTCATCGAATAGCGATTCCACAGTGAATCCCTATTACACAAAACAATGAATAGCCATTTTTTATTCAAACCTATAAATACCAATTCAATACTGGAACTATTTTTTTTTCAAAATACCACCATTTAAATAAAAATTTAATAAAGAAAAATCATATTACAGCTCTATTCCATTCCTCCATAATAAGAATTCCATTACAGCTTTATTCATTCAGCGAAATAAACGAGCTATTAATGTCTCATTTAGGTTTATGTCTTCTAATTCCTATTTTATTTACCTTAACAAGGCTAACTCATACTGAAGGTAGTTTATATGATCAAAATACTTCCTAAGATCCCAATGATCACTTCTACTACTCAAGTGAGTCAAATTATCAAAAGTTCTTATTTCTTTCATATAGCTAGTGGCCTCGTCGTGCTAAGGTGATATACAAAATTTCTTTATAATATTTTGACTTAAAACTGAAAGAAATAATGAACATGAACCTATTTTTAATTTGAGATCAATTACATAAGATTCTTTAACAAATCATGGTAAATGCCATGTGTGCTTTGAAGTGTTTATGTTTTATCTCATGCCTAAAGTCTTGGCAAGGAAAGAAGGAAAAGAAAAGAGTGTCCATGCTTGTCTTGTAAATATAAATACGCTAGGGATTTTAAAAGAATTTACAAGAAATATTAGGAACTTGGACATTTTTAAGGCTTAACAACTTCGCTGTTTTCTTAATTGTATCCTGCTGTTTGGTTTGAATGGAAAAGGAATATTGCAACACCAACTACTTAGTGAAGGGTAGGAAGGAGCGGCAGTGGTAGGGATACATGTGTGTATTTGACTTTGCTATTGGTGAGGAGAAAAGTTAGAGTGGTGGTTGAACAGCAGTAATAACATGGAAAATTCATAGCAAGACATGACAAGATTTAGGAGAAAAGAGTATAAATAAATAAACAAATAATCAAATAACTAGGAAGGACGAAAGAGAGCCATAAACATAGAACATATCATGTGTTGTTGTTCTTGCTGATTTACATGTGTGTATGTGCCTCCCAGTGCTGTACATTAGAAAAGGAATCATAGTAGCAACAACAATGAGTAGGGACAAAAAAGGGGTTTTGTATGTGTGTCTGTAAGTCATTGATGTTGGTTGGTGCAAAAATAAAAGGAGTAGCAGCATATCGTGTGTGTGCTTGCTTGTTATTGCTAGGTTTGGTTCGGTAGAGAGAAATAAAAGAATGAGAAGGGGACATGCAACATTAACCATTACAATAGACGTGTCTTTGCAATGTTGTCTTGCTGTCAGTGAGGGGAAAAGGAAATAAGGGAAACAATAGTAGCTGTGGCATCCAAATATGGGTATGTGAGCTCTTGTCCTTGTCACTGGTTGGTGGGGAAGAAGGAAATAAATAGCAGCAAATCACGGTAGAGAAGAAAGGGAAAAAAATAACAATTGTAATGTGGGAAAAACATAAAAGAAGAAGAAGGGGAATTATAATAATAATAATAGGCAAGAGTAAGATTTTATTAGAGTTAGGAAAGTACATTAGGTTAGGTCCTTATAGTGGCTTATGGTACTAAAAATCCTCAAATCTTGGATGTTCGCATGCTAATTCTCCACGCCACACAAGTTACTTGTTGAGAATGTTTTTTTGCGCTAGCCAGCAATGGGAACAAATTGGTAGAGCCATGTTGGTCATCTTGGATAAGATTATTTACATTGATAATTAGTCATTGGGATTTTGTTATTATGTGATGTTATTTGGGGCCAATTTGATAGAATTGGCTTTTACTTGAGTTCGATGTATGTTATTTAGGGCCAATTTCATAGAATTGGCTTTTACTTGAGTTTGATGTATATTTTTTGAGCTTGAATCGATGAGCTAAAGTTTAAATAGATTATTCTTATTATTATTATTGTTGTTGTTGAGAAAAAATCAAATCTTACGGTTAATTTTTTAATATATATTTATTTTATGTGATTTTGATTTTTTCTGGGTATATTGAGTAAAATTTAGTTATTTTTTTACGAAGATAGAGCTTGATTTTGATAAATTCGGTTTTATGCGATTTAGGTTTTAGTAAGTTTTTCTCAGAGTTGCCGTTATATCTATGATCAATATTTTTTATTCTTTAATTATTTAATGTATTGGGTTTAGGTTCGTATTTATTGTGTGTTCACTTAAAGTCTCTAATTTGAAAATAATTGACAATGGTTTCAGTATTACCAATTCGAGCTTGATGTTTGAAATCAAAACTTATGTTTAAGTGGACTTGTCGAGTTAACTACCGAAGTTCTAAGGGATTACATCATATCTCCCTGTTACTTTATTATTATGTTACTTTTATGTCTTTAATGTATTTATTTATATTTTGTTTACGTGTTTTAAATCTAGGAGTTATATGTATATTTATGAAGATAGTTCTTCTATATATATATGTATATATATTATCATTAAACTATGCTATGTTTATCATATTGGTGTATATATAATTTATAGTTCAATATAATTATGTAATCTTATTAAATAATGGTTTTTATATATGTATATGATAAATCTAACGCATACTCCATTATATATGGAATTTATATGTTCATATAAATTTATATAATTTGTTATACATGAAATATATATCATATTCTTTAAATAAATTATAACAAATACATAACGTATGAAATACACATTTGTGTATTATGATATACATTACACAAAATTTATATACACTATGGTATATTAGAAGTTACAGTTAAATTCAATAGCACATAACCTTTTATATAAATGTATCATCATCATCATTTCATCTTGCAGTTGATAACTATTAATATAGTAGTTATAATAATGAGATGATGTTATTCTTTTTAATTATAATAATAACATTGTTATTATAATATCATAATGAAATATACAATTGGTATTATGTAATTTTCACCATTACTTGTCATCATGACCTTTACAAGATTATACTAATTTTACATTCTACTAAGTGTTGTAGTGACTTATTATTTGCATTTTATTATATTATTTACATACGTTAGAGTGCTAAGATTATCATACATTTCTCAAGAATATTTCTCATTACAAATGCTAAATTATAATGATTTTATTATACTACTTCATTAATATTACGTTATTAGTTGTAATGTAGTTATAGTATGATAATTATTTAACTATGATACGGTATTAGTAATATGATAATTATATAACTTTGATACGGTATTAGTAATATAATAATTATGATTTTATAAATTATTATTATTGACTTATCATAAGTGTTTTAACTTATGGATACAGTTAAACATTTTTAATATTGAGTATTACTTAACTATTCTAATTGTATTCTATTACAAAATGATCATATGTATTTTTTTTAATTATAATAATTGTGCAAATCCATGTTGATAATTACAATAATTTGGAAGCTATATTTAAGTCTAACAATATATACATGTATATACACGTGCTATTATTATTACCATAAATAGGTATATCTATATACATAATACCTATACAAATAATGACACATAATAATTTATGGCTTAGATCTATTTCAAAATCTTTAAATTAAAGTTTACATTTTGTTTGCGTCGGTTTGAATTATACTAATCACTCATGGTTCTTCCTCTATATATAAACGATACGATTATACTTATATGTTGCTATGTATTTGAAAAAATTTCATTAAAATCGAACTTATATTTTATTCATTTTATATATGTCCTATAGCTTGAATGTAATTAGGGTAAAGCCTTCTTTGATTCTATTCATTAATAATTGTAATGAACAGTTTTGTACAATTATATAGACATGCTAGCCTATCGATAAAGACATTTATAAAAATTAAGGAATCAAAAAATTATAATCCAGGAAACTACCAATTATATACAATCTTAGGAATCAAGGAATAAATTCTTAAGATTATGGAGAAAAAATAGGAAACTAATCCCTAAGATTATGGAGAAAAAATAGGAAACAAATCTCAATACTCCCCCTCAAGTTGTGTGTGTAGATGTCGTACATGCCCAACTTGCCAAGACACTTGAAGAAGATTTGTTTTGATACCGCATTGGTAAGAATATCAGCTAACTGATCTTCTAAGCAAATCTTTGGTAGCTCAATAACCTTGTTGTCCAACTTCTCTTTGATGAAAAATCTATCTACTTCAACATGCTTTGTTCGATCGTGTTGGATAGGATTATGGGCAATATCACATGCTGCTTTATTATCACAAAACAGCTGAATCAAATGCTTAGGTGGGTAACCCAAATCCTATGACAAAAGTCTTAGCCATAAGGCTTCACAAAGTCCAAATGCCATCCCTCTAAATTCAGCTTCTGCACTTGATCGAGCAACAACATTCTATTTTTTACTTCCCCATGTGACAAGATTGCCTCCTACAAAAGTGAAATAACCAGAAGTGGATCTTCTATCATCTATTACTCCAGCTCAATCAGCATCTATATAAACACTTGCATTCTGCCAATCCTCCTTCTTAGTGAACATTATCCCTTTTCCTGCAGCAGACTTCAAGTATGTTAAAATACGCATGACTGAATTCATATGTTGTTCTTTCGGATTATTCATAAACTGACTTACAACACTCAATGCAGAAGCAAGATCCGGTCTTGTGTGTGCTAAGTACATCAACCTTCCTACAAGCCTCTAATATCTCCCTTTATCAACTGGTACGTAATTTGATTCGACACACAATTTCAATCCTTCCTCCATCGGTGTATCAATCGGTTGACATGTAGACATACCTATCTCTTTCAACAAGTCAAGTGTATACTTTCATTGGGATAAAAATATTCTGTTTTTTGATCAAGATACTTCAATCCTAAGAAAATATTTTAAGGAAACGAGATCTTTCATTTCAAGCTCCTTCGACAAGTACTCTTGTAGTAACTTCATTTCTTCTAAGTCATTTCCTGTGAATACCATGTCATCAACATAAACAATGAGAGTAGTGATTTCACCTTGATTTCTTTTAAAGAATAAATTATGATATGAGTTGCTTTGATAGTATCCAACTACTCTCATGGACTTTGTGAATCTTACAAACTAGGTTCTTAGAGATTGTTTCAGTCCATATAATGACTTCCTCAATCTACACACATTACCCTTCTCCTTTTCTGTCACCATACATCCTGGTGGAAGATCCATATAGATTTCTTCTATCAACTCTCCATGCAAGAAGGCACTCTTCATATCAAATTTTTTCAAGGGCCAATCCATGTTTGCAACTAAAGATAGTAACACTGACAGTATTAATTTTAGCTACAAGGGCAAATGTCTCGTTATAATCAACCCCATAAGTCTGAGTGTACCCCTTCTCCTTTTCTGTCACCATACATCCTGGTGGAAGATCCATATAGATTTCTTCTATCAACTTCCATGCAAGAAGGCACTCTTCATATCAAATTTTTTCAAGGGCCAATCCATGTTTGCAACTAAAGATAGTAACACTGACAGTATTAATTTAGCTACAAGGGCAAATGTCTCGTTATAATCAACCCCATAAGTCTGAGTGTACCCTTTTGCCACCAACTTGCCTTAAGGCGTTCAATGGTACCATCAGATTTATATTTCACCTCATAAACCCATCTGCATCCCACTGACTTCTTTCCAGGTGGACAATCAACCAAATCCCATGTTCCATTCTTTTGTAAGGACTTCATCTCCTCATTCATGGCAGCTTTCTACCTTTAGTCAGCTAAGGCTTCCTGCACACTATTAGGAATAGATACAATAGATAATTGATTCACAAAAGATTTATTTGATTCAGACAAGTTATGGTTAGACACAAAATGGCTCATAGGATACATAACTTTATTGGATATTTCAGGTTCAGAAGTTTGTTTAGGAATACCTCTAATTGCTCATCTGGCAATTGTTTTCTTGGTGGTTCCGACTGGTGTGGTATTTCAGAAAGAGAATTAGATGGATCAACCATTCCATCCAATGGACTACCTTCTTCATCTAATGCAATCGGACTTAGACCAGATGCTTCAATTAATGGACAAATATCTTCAACAACTGGACTCATATCTATTGATTTATGGACTTCTTTACCCAGATCAAGTTCAATATGAGTATAGTCAAGAGTTTGAATTTCCTTTTGATTCTCCCCCTGAAGTTCAGACTCGGAGAAAAAACACATCAAATTCTCTTGGAAATTCACAACCATTGTGATAAACATTCGTCCAATAGGAGGTTGATAACACCTATAATCCTTTTGGTATATAGCATATTCAACAAACACACACTTCAATGCTCGTAGGGCTAACATGTGACGTTGGTGCTTATGTAACTGGACAAAGACAACATACCCAAAGACATGAGGTTGTAAATTTGGGACAGAAGGGGCATTTACACATTTGTTAAGAGCTTGAAGTGTAGTCTGAAACTCAATGGAAGCAGAGGAAATTCAATTAATCAAATATACTGTAGAGGTAAGAGCTTCACCTCAATAGGATGATGGCATATTAGCTTGGAACAATGAAGCATGCACCAATTCCAAAAGATGTCGATTTTTTCTCTCAGCAACCCCATTTTGTTGAGGTGTCTAGACAAGTTGTTTAATGAACAATTCTTTGTTCCCCTAAAAAATGCTTAAGTTTAAAACTATTATATTCCCCTCTATTGAGTTTTAACCATTTTATGAAATCTTTGGAACAAGAGATTGACTTCTCCCTTAGACTTCATAATCCATAACCAAGTCATCCTAGTACAATCACCAATAAAAGTAACAAACCAACGAGATCCTTCTAGAGTGGAAACTTTTGAAGGCCCCCATACGTCAAAATGAATAATCATAAAAGGAGTAGGGCTTTTATTCATAATGAATGGATAAGAGATATGATGACTCTTAGCAAGTTCACAAACTTCACAATGAAACCAAGAAACATCAATGTTTTTAAATAAACTAGGGAACAATTTTTTAAGATAACCAAAAGATGCATGTCCTAATCGTCGTTGCCACAATAAAATTTCAGACTTTTTCTTCTCTGCTTCACGACTGTCTACTACCAGAATCCGTTGCAACTTGTCCACGTTTTCTATCCTCAAGCCCAAATAATATAGATTCCCTTTCCTAGTACAATAACCAATCGTCTTCTTTGTTTGGATATCCTTAAACACATAATGGTCAGGCCAAAAAATAACAAATAAGATAAAGCTATAGTCATTTGGGCAACTAACAAAAGGTTATAATCTAAGGATGGAACAATTAAAACAAAGTCAAGATTAAGAGTATTTGTAAGGCTTAAAGAGCTATTTCCAATGATTGAAGCTTTACCACCATTGGCAGTAAAAACAAAATTTTTTGAGGATGGATTAATACCATGAACTTATATAGAATCAAATGTAACATGATCAGTGGTACCAGAATCAATTATCCATGTACTATTAGAAATAGGTGTAGAAATCTTACCACAATCTTTCACAGTTGCTACCAGAGCCGAGGCTGTGTCAATGGAATCATCATCCATACCTGTTTCAGCAACAGCAGCAGTAGGCTTCCGTTTGGAATCCTTCTTTTGTGGTGCCTGATTATTCTCCCACCAATCTGGGTATCCTACAAGCTTAAAACAACTATCTTTGGTATGTCCAAATCTGTTGTAATGTGTACAATTCTTTTCAACATCATTGGTAGCCTTTAGTTTATTTCGAGACACCATTATCATTGCTTCAGAGGTCTCTTTTTCCTCCTTCAATGTTGTTTGGTGCACCGCCTCTCTCTGGATTTGCGCATAAAATTCTTCAAAGTTTAGGATAGATTCTTTACATAAGATTTCTCCACGAACCTATTCAAACATTCCGTCTAAACCAGCAAGGAAATTATGTGCCCTCGGTCGTTCAACCGACTTTTGATATGCAATAACATCATCAGGGTCTTTCATAATAACATTATCCCGATGATCCAGCTACTAAAAAACTTCAGTTAATTCCCTATAGTATTATGTAACAGACTTCCTACCTTGTTTGGTGGAGAAAGCCTTTTGATTCAGGGTGAAAACCCACAACTCGTCACCTTCATCATAGAATGCTTTTGATAAAGCACTCCAAATCTCACGAGCTGTTGGTACACGTAGGTACCATTTCATAATTTCTAGGTTCATGGACATCAACAACCATCTTTTTACTTTTTGATTGTCAACACACCACCTCTCATATCCATCTTCAGATTCAAGAGGGAGCTTTGTTTTGCCCATGATAAAGGAGAGTTTCTCCCTTTCAGCGATATGCATCTCCATCAGTGAGACCACAAATCACAATTGATTCATTAAGGGTGATTCCGATATTGAAAACACCTTTAAAGTGAATAACAATAAGAACTGATTTTGAACCAGGCAATTCACCACCCTTTTCACTCATATTTTTAAGAACGAAAAAAGAAAAAAAAAATAATTAAGGATCAACAAAACCAAAGAAGGTTGTCTCTGATACCAACTTGAATGTAATTAGGGCAAAGCCTTCTTTGATTCTATTCACTAATAATTGTAATGAACAATTTTGTACAAAATATAAATATACTAGCCTACCAATAAGGACATTTACAGAAATTAAGGAATAAAAAAATTACAATCTAGGAAACTACCAATTATATACAATCTTGGGAATCAAGGAATAAATTCATAAGATTATGGAGAAAAAATAGGAAACAAATCCCTAAGATTATGGAGAAAAAATAGGAAACAAATCTTAAACACTTTATTTACTTATATTGGTAATAAACAATATTTATGTTCGAGAAAAAAATTAGGAATAATTTTTTTCTAATTTTTTTATGATCTATTTTAACAATTATTATAAATTAAATTCACATAGAAATTAGAAGACTACATATCTCCCACAATGTCAGCTTTATATTACCACATCTCATGGTGAATTGTAGGCAAATGCAATTAGTTTCGATTATTAAGTAGGCATCATGGGTACGAAAATCTTTAACTTGTTGGTGTTCCACTTATTTCTTCATAGTAGCTTTGAAATCAACATTAGTTAAATAGAGCTCCTTCAACACTTAGAATCCTATAACTCAGGAGAAAAGAGTTAAGATTAAATCAACAAGCCTACTCACAAAATTTGTAATAAGATTTTGTATCCTTATGTGTGCCTCATTTTTAAAGGGAGCTTTTTGTTATATTGGGACCAACTAGCCTACATTATTACTACTTAACCTGTTTTCAATCCTTAGGTGTTTTATGGCCCCATGATGAAAATACAATACAAGTTCCTTTCCACTTAATAATGCTCCTCTATCTTAAGTGCCCTCTCCACTAAGTACAACTCCTTATAATAAGTGTACCACTTCTTGCATCACTAGACTTCTCATTATAGAAGGCTTTTGGCCTTCTCTCCTATGACAACGCAATACCTACCTCAATAATGGAGCATCACACTCCATTTTAAGTAGCACATGCAAACATAGTATTGTTAAGTCATGATTGTGCTATAGTTTTCCTTTAATAAAGCAAAATTTGCTCTGTTACTTTATTGATAATTGCCTTTAAACCATTGTACAATTAATATGATAATGCTATCAATTTTCAGATGAATCGCTTTTCAAATATACCTAAGCCATAAAAGTTCAAAACTTTAGTTACTATTGATGTAGTAAGCCATTTTTTCCCTTCATTTGTCCTAATACCTTAATAACAATAAAATCCCAAAGCAACAAATATATATGGCCATATAAAATTGTAGATCTTCAAGCTGTTGTATAGCTTATTATATAATAACAAAAAAAAAACATCTTGCAAATTTTCTTTATCTAATTTTTAATAAAATGATATATATGATTAAATAAACAATCAAGCTTTTTAGGTAAGAGTTTTATTATTCTTTTCTTTAATCTCATTAAGGTGTTAGTGCATTTAACCCAAGTGGTAATATAAGCCATGTAGACAAACCCTCTTAGATTTAGAAATTAACCTTTATTTGCCTCCGTTTCTCCGATGAACCTAAGGCTAACTACTTCTCAAGTTAAAATTCAAGAAGAGAACTGCCCTATACGACCTCCATATGATGTCATCCTACCTTAAAAGAGTATTTTTATAACTCAATGAGTATTTCACTACTAAAAGATATTGTTTAATTTCCATCTTTTTTTATGTCAATAAAGTTGGCACTTTGTTGGCATTCTTTCTCTCCACGATATGTTCCTTTCTTAACAATTAACTCTCTTAGCTACTTCCCTTCTATGCACTCATGCAATCATGTGTTCAATTTAGTCGACTTACTCTCATAACAAGGTCAATATAATGCTAGATGTCATGCATAGACGGCAAACTCTCCAATAATTCATCTAGTACAAGTTGACAAAATAACCAACTACCTTTATCCCATCTTTAGATTTGTCTACTCTTAACTCTCCTCTTCTTGTTAATAAATCTTTCATTTAGATAATTGTGCATTTATTCCTTAGCTTCTTCATGGTTTTCACCACCACCACAACTCGTGGAAGTTAACATAAAATGATCAAGTTCTCTTTAATTTTATAATATTTAACAATTTTTAGGCTGTAGCATGTAATTTATCCCTCTCTAGTAATCACTATACATTATCCATGCATAAATATTGAGTGTCAATATTGTGTTGCAATCCCCTAAGATATAATAAAAGATATGCATCCAAATCTATCATGGCACCTTGTCTTTCCTCCTCTCTATAGAGAATGTGTAATGCCTAACCTGAAGCCATTACAACCCGCCACATGTCCTTACTAAAGATGGACATGCTAAGGCAATTATAATACTAATCCATAACTTTAAAATAACATCAAAATCTCATTAAAATGTTTCAATAACAAAACGTCTAAATAACTTCATTACATAAACCAAAGCCAACATATCTTAAACTTAAAACATCAAAAATAAAAACTTATAAAATTTCCAAAATCTATAAAAGTAAATATAAAACTTCATAAGGTCCTTCACTAGCTATCGTTGATCTAGGGCATATCTAGAAGTCAGTAAGATAATCAAGTCTACTATCATCCTCTCCATAATCTACATAAACATTATAGCCTGACAAATCAAACATTACTGGATCGTCTTATTCTAGAAAAAGATAAAAGAGTGGGCACAAAGGCCCAGTATGCCATGCCACAAACACATGCACATGAACAAGCATTATATAGTTTCACATATAACATAATAACTAATGCAGCAAACACAAATTGTTATCTTTGATTAGCCATCAAACTGCATAGTCTAGGATCATTTGTGGTTAACCCCAAACCCCAAGCAACTTAGTACTCCTTACAAACAACTAATATTGAAAATAGGTAATATATAGATATATGGTATTAGGAATCTCCACACACCTGAATACCGTAATCATACCACTTTCTAAACTACCAGAATCATCTCTATGCACGACTCCACTTAGGACAATGACACACACAGATAATAGGTGTTGTTCTAGTAGCAATGGTCCTCACTGATCTACTAGACCCAACCATAGACAAGCAACAAATACAATTTCTCATTTTAGTCGAATAATATTATGTCAATTTATCATGTTTAAGCCTATAAGCACAAACAACAAGTAAAGTAAGGTCATACTTGAAATTGCTTTTTAGGAATGAACTTTAATCTCATAAAACACCTTATCACATAAACAAATTCTCATCCTCAGCATGATGTCATAAAATATTCATTTCTTTTAATCATATAAACCCTAATCTTAAACTAACAAAACTAACTCATGCACACCTTAATCCTTTGATAACAAATCTCCAACAAACATAAATTCTCTAAAATCCTCCAAACTATGACTCCCTTCAAAAATAATCTAAACAAGATTTAGAAATTATCACTTCTATATTACTACAAAGATATAAAAAAATTCAACTTACCTATATCCTTGGTTCTTTTCCTTCTTGAAGCGAAACAAATCTCCAATAAGATCTTTAGGGTTTTCTCCAAAATCCTTCAATAAAAAAATACTTTAGAAAGAGATTATTCCTTTAATCTCTAAAGAATTGAAAAACCCAATTACTTAGAACTTGATCCTTTGTTTCCTTTGATGCTAGGATCACTCAGAGAGAATTTAGAAGAACTCTAGGCTTAGGAATGACTTTAAGAAGAAAACATAAACTATTATAAAGAAAACTTGCAACTCTTCAATTCCATACACATACACTGAAATGAAGGCTGACCTAAGACCAAAAGCTGGTAGCCATCTACTCTCGGAACAAATTATGGACAATATGGTCGGCTAAAGATTGACGGGTTACAGGACTTATGCCAGTGGCTTTGAAGCCAAGGCCGGTAGCCTTCAAGGTGGCTTTAAGCTGTGAATTTCCATCTTTCGTCATGTGTCTGTCATGTCATAAAACATAAATATACTTTAGGTTTTAACTATAAAACTCTCTTATTTTAATCAAATGATACCATTGCTTTCTTTTCTTTTTTTTTTTTTTGCAAATTATTTATTTGTATATTACAAAACGATACCTTGCACCATTAATATTGTGTATATGCTTCTTTCTTTAATCCATTTTAAAACCTTAAGTTGGAAAATATATTACTGCTAATAATGCTACAATCACTACCACAATCCACTGCTAATTTAAAAATGGCTTTATTTACAATGCAACAAGTAAAAGTTTGGTCCTCTAATGTGATCCAATTGCTATAAAACTAAAAACACTTTAGGTATCATAAGACATTTTCCTCATTATATCACCTCCTTTATTGTTGCTAATATCAAACTGCATTAAATTTTATCCTCATCCTCTTCATTACTATAAGTATTCCTTAGCATCATATGGGGCACTTCATTGAAGAGATGGTCCAATTACATAAAAGGAAATAGTTTTTAAGTAATAGCTTAATATATATATATATACACATATTTATTAGTTTTGTGTTAATTACTCCTTATGCTCTACAACTTTCTATTTTTTTTTTCAACCTCTTTTTCCATCCGCTACTCCTTAGCAGTTAAGTTAATTACTCTATTACCATACACTACTAGATAACTCATAACTACTATCTTCACTCATATATTCACTTTCATTTTGTAATTGCTTACCTTAGCCTTACACTCATATTGATATTTAAATTCTTATAAATCACATCATTTGCTACAACATGTACTTTGAGTGTCCATGTCAAACAAAATTACTTGAACTCACATTAGTGAACATCTATCAAGATTAGTTGTAAATTACAAACTACTAATCTCTTAGTCTACGTTGCATTGGTAACTCATTTATAGAGAATAACGTCCATAATTTCAACACTATTACCTTAGTCACCTCCTTCACTATTCTTTAACACTATGGCATGCACCTTTAAATGGGTCATGTAAGAGATCATTTACTTAAGTCATTAAGTTGCACCTCACCTTAGAATCATAATACCATCCTCGTTATTAAGAGCTATAGTGCTCAATGACATGATAACCACCACTTACATTCAAGGACGGAAGCAGGAATAAATAGTTGGGGGGTTGGATTCAATATATCTTATATGTGTAAAATGTTTATTTATTTTTTTTTCATCTTTTTATTATAGCATATCTATAATCTATACTAATCTATCAATTTATTGACAAAAGATAATACATAACACTTGTATAATTTTTGTTTTCAACAAAAATAGATTAGACAAAATATGTTAATAAAAAAACTGCAAATAGAAAAAAAAAACAAATTTATATGAATATTAGTATTCTACAATTGTTTTTTTCATAATCACTATGCATGTTTACTTAATTAACAATGCTAAAAAGAACATGTTGAATATAAGTTAGTCAATAATTGATCATTTGATGATTTATATCATAACAAAAATTATGAATAAATGTTAATAAACTAAATCATATAATTGGTATATTCATTGAAAATTGATTTGATAGGATACAACATTTGTAATATGAATAATGATATTATTGTTTGTGGTGTACTACTAACAAAAGTAACAATTTAGGATAATTTTTTAATAAAATATAATTTTATAATGAATAAGTTTAATGTTATTAGTTATTGTGAAAAAAAAAAAATAAAGTTGAGAGAGAGAGGGAGAGAGAGAGAAAGCATTAAGTAATAAATGTATCTTGAAAAGTAAAGTGACAAGCATATGATTTGAACCCATGACCTTTTGGTTACAAAACCAGTCTTTACCACTTTAGTGTATGCACCCTAATTTTTTAGTTTTTTAATTTGCTCTATAAAATATTTGTACTATACATGTATTTTTTATTTTTATTTTTATTTTTTTGTAAAGCATAAAAACTGACATTTTTCGACCTTCACACACCCCCACCCCCAAGCCAAAATCCATCGATGCTTACATTGTGTATCAACATAGTATAAAAGGTGAATAAAGTTGGAAATCACATAATGCATTGCATGATACCACTGAAAAGTGACTTTCTTCAAGTATTAAGAAGAAATTCTTGTAGATTGATTAATATTTAAGTAATGTTATTTGATAAAGTAAAAGATGTATCTAAATAATTACAATGTATCTTAAATGCCTTAAAGGAAGAAACCCTAACAATAGCGATATTTTAAAAATTAAATTAAAAAAGAGCTTAAAAAATAGTCAAAATCTAAGCATCTTAGCTCTAAAAAACCTCAATTTATGTACATCATTACATTTCCATTATTGAAAGTGATTAAATTGGTCTAAAAAAGCAACTTAGTTACCAATAATTTTAAATAAAATCTTTGTTAATAGAAATGTTTTCCATTAAATATTTTTCCTCGAAATAATGTGTTTGTTTTTATTTTAAAAATATATTAAAAAATGTAGTATTGTGTGTAGATAAAGTATCCTTTGTTGTGGATAATTGTTTGGAAGTTGACTTTCTCTATTAAAAAATATTAATCATTTTCCTAAAAACTGTTAATATTTTATCATAATAGGGAAAATTTTTCTACTTAAAAGATCATTTTCAACCTAATATTTTAATGAAAATAGAAAAAAAAAACTTTCCAAAAAATATATTTCTCAAACAAACAAACAGAGGCCCTAGAAATTGTCTTCCTTGAAAAATTTGTTATATCACCAAAGGAGTAAGGGTGTTGTTGTTAACTAACATTGAACTTGTGTGCATGTGAAAAATGTGATTTTGACCTGGATTATATAATGAATTATAATTAAGTTTATAAAATTTTTCTTGGAATGAATATTGGAATTTAAATATAATTATTTTAAATAGAAAAAATTAACAATATGTTAAATTGTTATGCTTAATGATTAAACACAAGGTATTGAAGGAGAGTTGAGAGTTAACTAATAGATTTTTATAGTGAACGTCAGCTTTACAAAATACATATAATTAAGATTTCCCTATAATTATAAGTAATTTCATAGCACTTAAAACCATACGAGGAAAAAATCCCATTTTTCGTATCTTTCCCTCTTCTTTTGCTACCTGTTCATTTTAATGGATGGATTACGGCTATAATGTAGTTGCTAATACTGTGATATGGAATAGAGCTTTATTGAATTTTTATTTTTTGGTTTTTTAATTATGAGAGTATTATGGGGAAAAAAATCAATCTTTCTATTGAATTACTATTTGTAAATTTAAATATCAAATATCTTTTTAATAATTTTTTTAATAGGAATTAAATGCTTAATAACCTTTGGTAAGAAATAAGGTTGAAGAATTATCATATTACGAAAACAAATTAGTTAATGAGCAATCAATATTGCCACACAAATTTTGACCATCCAATGAGGACAAGTTTAACTATTAGGCATAAAAATACGAAACTTTTTGAAGTGGGGCTCATAAATACAAGAGTCTCAACATCGATTAGATTCAAAGTGTCCCTCCGTACATTCAATGATATGTAATCAAACATATATCTAGCTATTACGTGTAGATTTAGCTATAAACGCATTTGAGCTACATTACCTTCTCTATCTTAAACAGAAGAAAAAAGTGTTATGAAATGGATTTTCTGACGATGACTAGGGTTTTGTTGGAACTTTGCTTCTCCAGATCACTATCATCATCACAATTATATAAATGATGGCTGTACCGAAGCATATGCTGGGGTTATGATTATGAAGGGCAATGTAAAACAGCTCCTTACTCCATGGAAGGAGAGCATCTGTCATTAACTTCTCAGCAACATTATCATACTGACTCACCTTATTATAGTGGAAGTGCATTTCAACTTGATCAATGCTTCTTTCCAAGTTACAGTTACAGGTACGATATATACCATTCTTATATATATTTGTCCATTCCCTTGACTAGGCACGTTTGATGGGAACTAGATAAAACCTATGAAGATAATCTCCATTAGTGGGGTAGCCCTGGATACTAATTCCCTTCGCATGGCTCTTCAGATGTTAGTTTCAGTAGATAATTCTAGCCAAACATATACCATTCTTGAGAACCCATTAAAATAATTCGAGGCAGATGGTATTGAAAATTTTTAAATGTCTTCTTAAAAAGGTTTTAAGGCTTTTTTTTTTTTTTTTTATTATCATCCCTATGTGAATTAATTCATGGATTTCTTTTTTATTTATTTATTTAATGTAATTTCAATGAAAATATTACATCTTCTTCCATCGCTACATGACCTACAATAAATATAAAAAATTCCTGACCTGGTAATTAGTATGTTAAGAGTCTTACTATAATTGAGGATTATTGGGTAAAAGACTGCGGATGAAATGAGGCTCCAGATATGTTTTATCCCCAATGTTGCTTGTGTAATACTATGGTTGAAAAACCAAGGGACTTATGATACTTAAATAAGGAATTTTGTTGATCTTTACGAAGATTTAACTCAAAAAGGCACAAAATGAGGACAGTTATAAAAACATTTATATTGTTATGATGGTATTAGGTCTTGTATGAATAAAAAGAACATATTTTAAAGATTAAGTGAATTATTGATTTATTAAATTTATATGGAGTAATTTACTATTTTGATAATAATTAATTAAGATGACATACCAATGGTCTTATAGCTTAGTTGTATCATCTCTAATCTCTCAAATGAAAGATACTAGATTTGAATCTCCTTTTCTCATTGTAGTGATAAAAAATAAATAATTTATTAAGATGGAGTTATAAAATTTAACTGAAATTGCAATTTGATAGGATGAATCATGAAATATATGAAATAACCTTGGCCAAAAAAAAAAAAAAAGAGAGAGAGAGATATGAAATAATGAAAACGAGAAACATTAATTTGTTCTAAAGTGAATTATAAATTTGGATAACATTTTCTTTTATGAAAAAATTATGGATATTCATATGTATAAATAAATTATTAATAAAAGAAACAATCACTAAAAATAAAGATAATTTTTAAGAGTTAATAAAGATAATTTTGTAATTATGAGTACTCCCCTGTAGAAAATGAAAGGAGATTATAAAGAGGACTAATGTAAAAAACTACAATGAGAAAGAAAACAAGTTTGAGATGAATAATGAAATTAAATGGCAATTCAAACAGAAGTGATAACTTTTCTGCAATTACATTGAATGGCTTGCGAAAGAATTGATCGTTCGTGTACTCCGTGAAATGATATAAACTATAAATGGATATTCACAAACTTAACGGATGATTATGACATGACAGAATGTTATGGTTGTTGTAAGGAAAGTTACAAAAATAAGGAATATACTTTTTTAACATCGTACCAATGTAATTTGTTTTGCTAAACATGAAAATAATGGAGTTGTCATACCTAAATTGACCCCATTTAGTTCAATTTGGTTGAACTTTATCCAGCCTTAAGAATGGTCCGATTTAATCACAGTTCAACTCGGTTTTACTATTGATTCTTGATCCTCTAATATGTTTGGATCTAACAACATTGCAAACTTATCCTTAGAGCAGATGAGATTTCTAATCTTAAGCACTAATAGTGCTAGATGGTGTGCTAGAAAAAATCGTAAATATTTAATGATAAGTTGTTTTTTTTAAGTAAACATTATTAAGTAGATAATTGAAATAATTACAAAAAGTTTTAATAGATTATTAAATTAATCACTTTAAATTTTATACACTAAATTGAATTTTTATATAAAATCTAAGTATTAAATTTAACATTTACCTTTATCTAAATCATTGTCATAATAACAATCGTATATATTTTAATCATCTCCTAAATAAGGAAATACCTTTACATTCTTGATCATGCTAAGCTTACAATGTACTTGCTTGCAATAATCCTTACACACCAATCAAACAATTATCAATCATCTTGTTTTGGCGGTCTATCAATTCATGATTTCCTCGCTCCAAACAATGATGTACGTACTCATTTTCTTAAACTCTTTTTCATCTGCCATCTCGACCAATATTTTACTATAGATGGTTAGTCCACATCATTGGCGGCCATTTGCACCCACCATACCCAACTGCATAAAAGGATTAGGTTCTTGGTGGGATACCTAATCTGACATCTCAGACCAAGCCTCCAATTCTGATGCAGAAAAAGAAAAGAAAACTATCCCAATTCATTGATTTGCTTCCAAATATCTGAAAGTGATATTCTATTTGTCCGTTGATTCCAACAATACTTAGAGAATAAATATCCAAAATTACAAATAGATAAAAGGGAATTTAAAGTTATGGGAAAATATAACAATAAGGTGGCTCCAAAAATAATAATATTAATCAACTAAATTTTTTCAATTATAAGACACACATATATATGAATACTCAGAAGCTGCTAAAAATAGAAATTCCTTAAAATATACAAACATAAAATAGTTAAAAAAATAAAATAAAATGTCATAGATTAAGTATAAAATGGACTTTTCTATCAAAAGTTACGACATAATTAAATATTTGCTAAAACAGAAAAAAAATATATAAATTTGAAAGCCTAAACGATTAAACTTATTTAAAAAGGACATCAATCGCTGATGAATTTTACTTTCTGATTTGTTTTCCATTGAAAAAGGAACCTGGAATTGCAAAGCTGTCAATGACCAATTTTTGTTGCATTTTTCCTTATACCTGTTCACTACTACATAGCTTCATCTCACCAAATTCCGACCCAAACTATTGTTCTGATTATTCTTAGCCAATGCCAACCTATATACCTAACCCAAAATAAGAGTAAGCGGTTGGAGGAAGTATTGTCATCTGATGTCCCATGCTGACCTATATAGCGACGACGACGATTGATTTTTATTGTCTTTTCTTCAATAAAATCAGACGATTAATAATCATACATTAACAAATTTAATTATACAGTAACGAAGAGTTCACAAACAACAAATGCAAAGTGCTATTAATAACCTGGCAACTCCTGTGATCTTTCATTACAACACGGGACAAGTTATCTAAAAGAAATAAAACTCACTCTAACAAAGATCCACACTGTATATAAGACTTACAAAGGGACTATTTGAAGGTCATAGCTGACTAGACTACGACGTTAGTCCACTAGGATGGAATCTTAGTCAATTAAGGTCTTAAGGTTCTAACGAGGAGCGAAACTTTGGTTAACTATTACAACATATAGGTACCAGGTAATTAGTAAGCTAATTGTCAAATGTGTTTGTACGCATTTTACTTAAAATAAATTCTGAGATAGCCCAATGGACAATTATCCTTCTTGATATGAACTATGCCAATCGATTATGAAACCTGATATCAATATGTTTGGATTCAATCCCAAGATCGTCTTGTTCGTAGGGAAAACCACGACCTATTGCTTATAAGAAGCAAGAACGTTGGTATAATTCATAGATGCCACAATTAAAGATGGAAATTCGATTGATAAGTCAAATTAAACACCATGGAATTAGATCTGATAAGTTCAAGAAAAGTTCACTCAAGAAAAACTAAAAGACTCAAGTACAATTAGTTTGTCGAACAAGATATACTAAAGGCCTTAAAATTAATACAATGGCTTTTAAGCAAAACAAGAAAAATCACGTTTTGGAAACCACGTGTGCCAGCAGTACGCAGGTGGTGTATATAGGCAACACTGGAGGTATAGACAAGGAATGCTGCTAGTGTTCAAAACGGCCTTAATAAAAACGTTATTGATAAGTTTTTAGCACATAGTAAGCCATCAATGTATATGTTGAACACTGATGGCGTAAAAGTGTAGGTTAGCGGTGTTAGGGGTCTGTTTGTTTTGGCTTTTTTTTCGACAGATACAACACTTTTTCAAACTTTTTGCTAATAAATTATTTATCAAGAAATAGATATAGATAAAAAAAAGTTGACAGTTCTCATCAAAAGATCAAATAGAATAAATATAGATAAAATTGAGATGTAAATCAGATATATTTACACATATCATTTTAAAAAAGATACAGATACAGATGAAAAACAGACCATCCAAACAGACCTTAGAGATGGCTTTAAAGAATTTGATTATGTTCCCCTTCAACACCGCTACAAGGCAGGCATCGTAGATCTGTAGAGTAGCTTGCGTTGGACTCTGAACTAGCTATATTAAGCTGACTTTGACTCCAATCGATCCATCCATTGTTTTGGTCCATTCCTAAGCTGACTTTGAGGATGTTGATTGGTTTAAGTTCATCCTTGGTAGTGTCCACATGGATCTCCTCTTTCTTGAACTTTTTGAATGAATCCATTAAGTGCATTTTTTAATCTTTTAGCTCGAGGCCTTGTAACTGGTCCACGTGGCATCTCTAATGGGTCTACTCTTCATCTTCTAGTCATGTCTCGTCACTTCTTACGCTACTATTCTACAATTCTGGATTGATCATAATGCGAAACTAATCTTTTTCTATGGCAAAACTACTAATATTCTTGAATTCCCTCTTCTTTTTTATTAATTTTTTTTGTCCCATCTAAATGGAATCATCCAAACATAGGGAAAATTTACATCGTAAAGAAAGAAACACTGCATCATAAGGAATGGAAAGAAGCAGTTGCATCCTACTTTCCTCTACCACGACACCATCATCTTGATGCTCCTATCGTCGTCCTTTTGCTATACCTAAGGAAAGTCATGTAGGGATTCAAGGATTAGAAGAATCCTTGATATAGTCTAGCGAAATAAATTGAGTAAAAAAGTAAATGCAGTTGTAAGGGGCTAAATCGGTGCAACTTTAATCATTGATATTATTTTGGGTTGAACATACACTTGGTTTCTTAAGTTAAGTTATAGAGATCAGAAAATCTTGTCCAAACCATATGATAATTTAGAGAGGTTTAGCTTTGTAAGCTCCATTCAACGATCGCTAAACTAAAATATTTCTTTGTATTTCCATGCTTAGATAGGTTTACACACTTTATTAATAAGAATAATTACCAACTATTTGGCCATCACAAACTCCAATAAGAATTATCATGAAACGAGTAGGATTAATCTTATATGTTGATCTTCACCATAATCTAATGGATGTCATTAGTCTATAAATGCTCAACTATACATTGACATTTGGAACTTTATCGAAGCTCCAAAGGTTAAAGATAATGTAAGGTTATAAAATCTACATTATCAAAGCTTTATAGATTAGTTCAAGGAAAAAGTGTTGAGGAATTTGCTAAAGCATATGTGGTAAAGATGAAGGATGACAAACTCCATGAAAGAAAGTTGAAGGAGTTAGGCATGAGTTCATTACAAAAGTCTTGGAACAAACTATTTATATGTTATAAGCCTATTGTAACCAACTAAAAAATACGTTTAATGAAAATAAAATGCACATAAGTATACAACTAATAACATATATACTACACTTCCCCCCTCTTAAGGTTGAGCCTCTAAGAGGCTCAGCTTAGACAAAGCAAAACACATTTGAGACTCAAAAATCCACTTGGTTAGACAATCTACCAATTGTTGCATAGAAGGAATATAAGTTGTGCATAAAAAACCAGAAGCCACTTGACCACAAGTGAAATATGTTTCAATGGAAATGTGTTTTGTCCTACTATGAAGACAAAGATACTATGCTAATAAGTTAGCAGACTTGTTGTCATGAAATAAGGTTAACAGAAGCTTAAAAAAAAAACTCTAAGATAATGTAATAAATAGGAAAACCACAAAAGATCTTTAGTAGTAGAATTCATACTACAATACTCAGCCTTTGTAGAATATGTGGAGATTGTATTTTGTTTCTTTATCTACCTTAAAATAAGAGAATCACCAAGTGAAATGCAATAACCAATGATCGATTTGTGATCAAGTAAGCTAGAACCCCAATTTGAATCAGAGAACACACTAAGTTAAAAGAAGAGGAAGCAGAGTAATAGAGACCAAAATTAACAATGCCTTTCAAGTACTTAAGAAGATGAAAAATAGCCCAAAGATGATTAACACAATGAGACACCATTGACTGACTTAGCTAATGAATTGTGAAGGTAATATTAAGCCAAGACAACGATAACATTTACAGTTGCAATAGCAAGTAATAAATGCACAATTCCAATATTAGCAGCCAAAGAAAAAGTATTATGATAGTCTTCACTAGCAATTTAGGTATAACTCTTTGCCATTAAACGCACTTTATAACGTCCAACGCCACCATAAGCATTATATTTGATTTTATAAACCCAACGACATCCTTTAGCACATTTTCTAAGGCGCAAGGAATTTAACTCCCAAGATATATTATTTCTAAAGCTGCCAATTTTTTTGCCATAGCATCAACCCAAAGTTCATTTTGTGAAGCTTCAAAATAAGTGTTTGGTTCTTTAGATGTAAAACATGAGCTAATGATGACAAAAATTTAGGGGTATAACAAGCTAAAGATGATAAAGAGAACATTGAATATAGACAACATAGGAAAGTTGGTGGAAGCAATAGTAGCAGAAGCTAAATTAAGTGAATGCACAAAATCTATTAGCCAAGTAGGTGATTTAGTAGTTCGTCTAAATCTCCTAACAGTGATAGATTCACAAGTAAAGGAACATTTATAGGGTTAGAGGAAGTAAAAGGAGCAGTAGATGGAGATATAGACAAGAATTCGGAAGAAAAATCAACATCAGGTAAGGAAATAGAAAGATTAGAGGAACACAATGGTTAACATACATCTTTTTTATGAAGAAAAGTAAAAACATCTTCCTAAAAAAAAGCATCTCTAATGACATAAACTTTCTTATCATCTAAGCAAAACACTTTATAACCTTCATGATTATTTGCATATCCCAATAAAACACATTTGAGACCTTTATCATCAAATTTATCAAAAGAAGAATCAAGACATGGAATATAACACAAGCAAGCAACAACCCTTGAATGTTTATAATGAGTTTAACTACCAAACACAATCTCAAAGGGTATTTTCTAAGCTAAAACTGACAATGGCATCTTATTTATCAGATAGGTTGTAGAAAGTACACAATCACACCAAAATTTCTCTAGAAAACCATCATGTAAATGAATAGCCCTCGTTGTCTCAATCAAATAATGACATTTCCTTTCTTGATAATTGGAGAATGTAAGCAATTTGCGGGTCTAACGCTATATTGTGATCTAGGATTTATAATATGTTTTTAGGTTTTTATGAATTATGGAAAAACTGAAAATTAAAGGATATGATCAATCAATTCTTAGATATGATGCACCAAAGATAGAATCGAACTAATTGTTCGCCCAATTGATATTACACATGATGAAAGGAAAGAACAAAGAATAATCTTGGGAAAAAAACTCAATATTATTCGAAAGACAATTAGTCATAAAGGACAAGACGATGTTCAAGAGGGAAAATATTGACTAAAAATAACCCTAATAACCTTATATACTCCCATAAGTTGAACAAAAGGAAAATATGGAAAGCTAAAAGTCAAACAAATAAAAGAGGAAACAAAACAATTTAAAATAGCGAAAACAAAGATGTAATACACTATTTATCATGGTTGTGACATGGGCCCCAATCTCCTTAGCCTTAATTTCCTCTTCTTTGTCCAAGCAAATCGTAGGTGTGATAGGACACATTACTGGTAAGATCATAGGCGTGTTGTGGACGTGATCTCTATTTACTTGTAATTTCTCCGATGATGACGTTCTCATAGTCTGAATCACGGGCATCATGGCGGGTGTTATCTCCATCACAGTTGGCATCATAGTCATAGTGCAAGGAATGATCTCCTCTAGAACTTGAGCTTCATGATCAGTATCTATTACGATCACTATCATGGGGTTAGTCTCCTCATTCACTGAATTTCTAACACTTAAGCACAACAAATCATGTCCCACACTAAAGTGTATTAAATATCTATTAAAATACCCTAACTCATCATCATTTGGGTCATCTGTAAGGATCCAATGAACTAAGCTCAACAAGCCTCTAGCTTTAGCCCATGTTAATGACCCATGCGAACCATGACTCCTATCATGTCCCTGAGGCTCATGAAGATTTGCCCTCAAATCTTGATCAAACTCATTGGGAACATATGGTGATAGGTCCGTAACATTGAATGTAGCCAAAAGTCCCTTCAAAATCATGTGGCACTTTAAATTTATAAGCATTATCATTGACCTGTTGAACAATTTTGTATGGTCCATCATCCCAGGGTACCAATTACTAACCTCTTCTCTTCAAAAATCGATCTTTACCAAGGTGAACATGAACCCACAATAAATCACTAAGTGCAAATCCAACCCTTCGCCTTCCCTTATCTCTTCTTTCTTTCACCTTGTCATTTTGCTTTTGCAAGTAATCATATACCCTTTGATGTAGTTGTTGAATTTGGCGAGCACGTTCCAATCCACTTTAACTATCTATAACAGTATGAGCTTCAGGAAGCAAGTCTAATGGAGAATTAGGATTAAACTCATAAACTACTTCAAAAGGCTACTTGCTCGTCACACCATGGACCGAACAATTATAAGTAAACTCCACAATAGGCAAACACGAATCCCAATCCTTCAAATTCTTTATAATAGTAGCTTGTAATAAGGAACGCAAAGTTCTATTCACAACTTCAACTTAGCCATTGGTTTCAAGAGGGAAGGATATCTAAACAATAACATCATACCCAACCTCCTGCATAAGGTCTTCTAAAAGTAACTCAAAAACTTCACATCTCTATAGGAAAACATAGATTTTGGCGCGCCATAGAGTTTGACTACCTCTTGGAAAAACAAACTAGAAATATATACTACATTGTTGTTTTATGGCATGAAATAAAGTGTGTCATCTTGCAAAAATGATCAACAACCACCATAATTGATCATGTGCTCTTTGAGTTCTAAGAAGGCCTAGAACAAAATCTATACTCAAATTAAGCCATGGTTTGATAGGAATAAGCAATAGGATATATAAGCCTTGTGGTTCGTTTCTACTCTTAGCCCTCTTACAAGGAGAACATCCCTCAATCACTCTATAAACATCTTTAGCCATGCTAGGCCAATAAAAGTGCTCCTTTAATCCATCAAGAGTACAATGGTTGCCAAAATGTGAAGAAAGCCCACCACTATGTGCTTCTCTAACAAGCATCTCTCGCATAGAACCATGTGGAATACATAACTTTCCCTATCGAAACAAATAACCTTTGACCATATGATAAACATCCACTAATCTCCCTTCGCTAAAAGATACTATAATAGGTGTAAACACCCTATCCTCATAATACTGTCCCATAATATGTACAATTGAGCCTGCATAGAACTCAACAACACATGCTTTATAGACAATACATTAGCTATTATATTGGTATTTCCCTTTTTATACTTAATAATGTATGCAACTGTCTCCAAAAACTCTACCTATCTCGTATGTCTCTTGGACAATTTACTTTGACCTCTCAAATATTTCAAAGGTTGTCACGCCCCGAAGGGTATCCTAAACATGGCAGTCCACCGTACACAATATTAAAGCCTAAGAATGACCACCTCAGTCATGCAAAGACTTCCATACTATGTACAAGGCGTCTAACACATGGAGGAAACACATCGTAGTGATACATTTTATGTTGATATAACTTGAGTAACAATGTAAAGGACTTTCAATTTACTATACTCCAAATACAAAGCATTATACTTTAATTACATTCATCAAAAGATTCCATTACATAAAACTATTACAAGGCAAATCATAAAACCTAGCTAATAACTTCGAGTATTCTTATTCCTTGCCGGAATCTTGAAGTCATTCTTGACTCCAACCATCTTGGTCCCTACTTAGCATTCTTGAGATAACCTGTTCATTTAAACATTTATTGGGGTATAAGCTACACTAGCTTAGTGAGTAAGAACTTCTAGGATTACATTTATAATACATCATACAATCAAGTGATTAGTCATACAAGTGATATGCATCAAACACGTGAATTTAACAAACATATGACCAGCCAGAAATCATATGTGGATGGACTTGCACCCTCCATCCCGGGTTACTAGATTAACGAATCCTGCAGTATGAACCAAGACCGTTTCAGCTTACGGACAACTTTGAACTATAAATTGTTTAAGGACAATGATTAACCAACAAATGCTAATACTCCATCCCCATCGTGATATGAATGAGTTCAATTTCATCTTTAATTCCGAATAATCAATTATATCAATTCTTTTAAGTGATCAGTCAATAATCGCAGACAATCAATTTTAATTCATCTATAAGAGCAATAGTTAATCACCCAGCTTCGATATTCTTATATTCCATTTCTCACATCAATAATTAGCATACATAGTCCCCATTCGTCCCCATCATGCATATCCGTTTTATCTTTACCAAATATCTAGTGTGACTATTATTACAATCACATACAATAAATGAAATCGGAAGTAATACTCACTCGACCATTAGATCACCGGTCTCTTAGTACAAGTAATCCAGTGGTAAGGAATTGTCGATATTGGGGTCACCTAAAAAGGAAGAAATATCTTAATAAGTATTTCATCACTTAACTAGTTCAAGCTATCTCATACAAACTATCAAATTCGTAATTCTCGTCTTAAGCGGGAATTTCAACTTAAAACGGCCATAACTTGTCTTTTTAACTCGGAATTTAGCAAATTATATATTGATTTCTATCTACTTCAAAAGATCTATCTAATCCTAATATTATATTTAAGTTTTGAAAACTTTGAAGCTTTGAAAAGATCAGATCAGATCAGAACAGCAACAAATTCCAACTTCGAAAAATAGTTTTGTAAATGTTTGTAATGTTCCTATTATATAGATCAACTATACATGCAATGTTGATGATTTCCTATCATGAATGGCATGTTATGAGCTTGATGTATGCATGCTTTTGACAATATTTTCTAAAAGGAATTTTTGAAACTTTTTATTTATAGGACTCCATGGCTATTTACTTTTAAGAAAACTAGTTTCCTAGCTTTGATCATTTCCATTTGTTTTGGATTCATTTCTTAAGACCTTCATTTCTACATAAAAATTTATTTTACACTTTGTAAACATGTTTTCAAGTAGGGATGATTCCAAAATCCGAATTTTGCAAAGCTTATTTTTGTGGTGATTCCTTTATGTAAAAATCATTTGATACTTAGAAAATTAAGGCTCAACCATGCCTAGCCACTAAGGACTTCATTTCTTTGATAAAACTTCTAATTTGAGTTTGAAAAATATGGGTTTTTATGCCATTACTCCATTGTTATGAATTTCTTAAAATGACAACAACTCAAATTTTCCTACTTTATATCTACAATGCATCATGTATATGTATTACCTACAAGCTATTGTTATGAAGGTTATGAGATGATCTACCTATATGTATACATATAGTACCAAGAATTCTTTTTGAAAACCTTTACTTTGCAAAACTTTGAATTTTACTAGACTTAAGAAAAATAGTTTTTCTTCTTGTAAAATCATACTTGCTTTTATCAAAACTCAACCTTGATGACCTATATAACCATCACCTTCATTATTTCAACAAAAACCTTCATTTTGGGGTTAGAAAATAGGTGTTTACATAGGTGGTTTGCCTAAGTACGAATTTTACAAAATTTTAAAGAATGAAAACATTGTTTAACCTATTCTTGGAAACCATTTGTTATTCTAGGATTATATTTTGATAAACTTCTCTTATCCTTGTCAAAACTTGGTCTTATTACATATATTCCCTATGACTTCCATTTTCCTATAAAAATTATCATTTTGGCATTTGGAAATAGGTGTTTAAATAGTGGCTATTTTCAAATCCGAATTTTGAGAAATTCATTTGAGCTTGTTTTCTTTGTAAAACTCATTTAGTCTTTCAAAAACCATTTCCTAATCAAACCTACCCCTTAAGGCTTCCATTTCTTTAATAAAAGTCTTGTTTTGAAGTTGAAAAATGGGTTTTCAAAATTGGTCTTTGTTGAGATCCGAATTTACAAAATTTATTTTTGGACATACCTTTTGATAAAATCTATCTAAACTTATGAAAATCCATTCCTTACATATCATATCTTAAAGCCTTTCATATCTTGAATAAAAACTTCATTTTTGAGTTGGAAAACATTTTTTAAAATATGCCTTGGCCTAAATCCGAAAATGAGATTTTTATTTTGAAAATAACTTTTGAAAATCACCTTTGATTCTTGTAAAAAGAAGTCTTGATGATATACATACATTAAGCCTTCATTATCTCAAGTAAAAATTTCATCACTTGGAAAGTGGTTTTTAAATAGGGGTCTTGCTAAATACGAATTTCACCATTTTTGTTTGAGTTCAAAACCAAGATCTACACTTAATATGAACATAAATATAAAAGAAATCCATGGTAGTAAACTATAAACTCATAGATCTAAACTTTACTCATCAAAATCATTCATTCATGTTATCTATTCCCTAAGCCCTTCATTTTAAATGAAAAATACACATTTTGAAGTTGAAAAAAACTTTTCTAAATATGGTTCCTTTTTCATCCGAATTTTCAAAAATGATTTTTGTTGAAAATAAAATAGATCTTGAGCTTTCTAAAACTTTCCTACTATCATCATGCTACTACAAGTTGTTTATGAACATAAAACAAAAGTCTAATGCATGTATGAACTTAAAACACTAGATCTAGTTTACTATACTAGATATAAATGCATGAACACTAAGATAGTTATGTGAATGATGATATATATATAAATCATAAGCAATAACAAAAATAATAACTCAAATAACAAGATCTAGAGCATAAACAAAAATCAAAGCTACAAAAAGTTAGATCTACAAAATATCACTACTTTTAACAAGAAAATAATAATGATACAAGATATAATCATAGAGAAGAGGAGTGTTTCATTTTGGCATCATCATCCTTAGCTTTTAGCTTATGGAATGTCATTTGATGCATGAAACTCTCACTATACTTTACCTATATCACCTATGGAAGCTTTGGACAAGAGTTTTATCCAAGAATCTTGAAGAAATATGTGTGGGAGCTTATAGAAGAAATAGGGGCAGCTTGTGTTCTTGCAAGAACAAGAACAAAATGAAGAAAGAAAGAGAGGAAAAAGAGAGAGAAAAAGATAAGGAATGGTAAAGAGTAAAAGGTGTAAATGAAAGAGAGAGAGAAAGAGAAGGAGTGCATTAAATGAATGAAAAGAAAAAAAAAATAAAACAAGGGCAACAATTGCAAGGGGGCTGCACGTGAATTTGGAGAGGAGAGAGAGAGGGAATTTGTTTGAATTTTGACTTGAAATTGAAATGTGTAATTAATGTGTATGTGTTGCTTCATTAAGAAGGTTGAAATATATTTATTTTAGTCAAATTGAAAGTAAATTAAAGGACAAGGGCATCAAAAAGAAGAGAAAAATCTGCCATGAAGTGTGAGATAAAGTGTAGAAAGATTGAAGTGAAAAAGAAGTGATATGTGAAAGGTGCACTTGAAGTATGGGTTGGAAAAAGTACTTTTTATTAAGAAAAATACAAAATAAAATTAGGAAAAATATTTTAAATGAGTGATAGAATTTTCATAAATAAAATTAAATAATTATTTGAATTATTTTAGTATTTAACAAATATGTTACGGTATGATCAAAATATGGAATATGAGCTATAAATGATATTTTTATAACTCGAAAAATTATAAAAAATTATTTTATGAAAATAAAAATATTTTTCAATATTAAATTAATTTATTTATTTTTAGTATGGGTGTTAAATAGAATCTGATCCCGTATAAGCCCGAAACGAATTAAATTTTAGAAAAACAATATTTTCTATAATATAAAATATTTATCTAAAAAAATATAAGGGTTTATAAGAATAATAAAATCGTAATGAAATGGAAGTGAATAGTGCAAAAGACTAATTAATTACCGGTAGTAATGAAATATGAATATAATTGTAAAATCAGATATTCTAGTTATCGAAAAATTATAAAACTTATATTTTTGAAATCCTTATGAAAATACGAGTCTAATGGTACTAATGGTATATTTTTTATATCGAGCCCCAGGACATGTTTTTCGAAGTCTGTATCCGAACGGGTTCGAAATAGGTCAAAAATTTACCAATATGATATTTTTAAGCGAACTCGTATTACTACGAGCTATTCTACACACTTAACCTACACCTCGGCCTCTAGGGTTAAGGGCATTAGATCGCCGGACTTAAACTACTATATTCCACTTAGGGCTTCCGGGTGATTTTCCTGTTTAGATCTTTGCCAATTTGGAAACTGATATTTTATGTTTATACAACATATTTGATTTGAGAAATTTATTTTAAATTTAATTTTTGTAAGTATTTAATATCTCTTAATGTTTTCGGAATTCTTGAATGGAGTTTTATTTCCGATAGATAATCGTTATTTACTTTTTAATAATTTGTTTTCGGGTTCTATGTCACTCGATTTTATAATTTAGAGTTTAGTATGGAATTTTCGTACGTAGTGGTTTTGGATTTGAAGACTATTGAGTTTTTATTTTATTTTTAAGAAATCTCATTTTCTCAAGATTAAGAATTTTTGGATTCGTTCGTGATTTAGGACTATTCGAAGTTCGGTTTTAATTTGGAGTGATTTTTAGGGTTTATTTTCGAAGTGCATCTTGGAATTATTTACTGAAATTTTCCGGGGCTTACAAAGATTCATAATAAAAATAATAATAATGAGCTTTTTAGGTAAAAGACAATGTTGCCATACCATAAGAGCTTGAATCAAAGATTATAACTCTTTGTCATTGATGGGATAATTCAAGGCTGCTCTGTATAGCTTATCACTAAAATAGGTGATAGGATGCCCCTCTTCCATAAGTACCGTACCAACTCCAACATTAGAGGCATCACATTCTAGCTGAAAAACTTTGTTAAGATTAGGTAGCACTAAAAAAGGTGTTGAAATCAGTTTTTTTTCTTAATCAACTAAAAACTTCAACTAGCCACTTGATTCCATTCAAAAGCAATCCTTTTCTGTGTCAACTCTGTTAATGGTGCTACAATGGCACTAAAGTCTTTAATGAATGTCCTATAAAAAGAAATATGTCTGGGAAAGCTACTGTAACACCTTAAAATAAGGTATTAAAATCCGCCATGTATCCCTTCTTATATAGGATATGCAAAGGCTCTATTATCCACAATAATACAATCATCACCTGTAAATACTCCTAGGGAATCTCATAGGATACCAAACCTATTAAAACTAAAAACTTATACTTCATAAAACATAAACTCCTGGTTCAAGCATACAATCCAAGTTGACATCATAGTCAACAACTTCAACATAAATTAAAAACTGTTTACATTAAAATTTTCATTTAATTCCAACATAAACATCTAACTACAACTCCAAATGATCTAAACATGTCTTTTCTTTAGAAATTCTGATATCTGGAGACTAGCTCTCTACTGGGTAGTCAGGTCCACTATTGCCATCCCTACTATCAAAGAATAAGTCATATCCGAAAAGATCATACATTATATCTTCTTCACTGGTACCTGAAATTTAAAAAAAAGAGCGGCGGGATAACTCCAATCCAAAAACAAATGCATATGCACATACAAAAGGCATATAATTCATGCAACTTAAACTAATGCAAATAGTCATATTATTATCTTTCTTAAGCCAACAAAACAATACAGTCCAGTATTAGGTATACTCTAATCCTGAACTCGGAGTTACTCAGACCCCATTGAAAATCATACAGCTCTTTGAAAATAATAATCATATACATATATGGATGAGTGGCTACTCCCCAAACATCCCGAATCTAGAACACCTAATTCTACTGAAATCATATCAAGACAGGAGTCCATTAGGGACAACCTCACACCAAGATCATAGGGTGCCTCACCAGTATCACTGTCTGCCAGGTCTTTACTGGTCAAAGCCAAGCACAACCATACATACAATTATTAACCGAATATGATTAGATATATTAAGAAATTTTGTTCATACAATAATTCAATCAATACTAAACTTACAGACAAAAACAGCAAGCAAGGATTGGTTCGTACTTTTCTCAGTTTCAAGAAATTCCAATCTATATCTCCTAAAAATTCTTTATCGACAACACTCAACCATAACCAATTATCCCAAATCTCTACAACACTTCAATCAATAATGTCAATACAACAACAACCCAAATCTCCAAATTCCTGTCAACAACATACATATATAGAACATATAAGAACACGATATAAACAAACCCTAATGTACTAAAACTCCGTAATCCTAACCTAACAAAGAAAATCACCAAGTTGCACCGTCTAACCCAATCAATCTTCCACAACAATCTACAGAACTCGATAATCCTCCAAAACCCTAATATTCATAACAACAAGAGTAATCACATTCATATCAAGAATGAACTTTTATTGAATTTTTACAATTAAAAGACTTTACTTACTTGCTTAGATCACCTAACCCGAATTCTTTCTCAAAATTTCGGATTCCACACAAAGCTGGGGTTTTTCTCCAAAAACCTTCATGAAAAATCCATAAAACCCTAAGAAAGACTTATACAATTTCATATTTAATCCATGAGAGAAGGTTAAAATCACTTACTTTGGATCAAAATACCCTCCGGATGATTTTCCAAGCCTAGATCTCCAAGAACACTCCAAAACTCTCTTATACGAAAGAGAAAAATGATAAAATAAAATCTATTGAAACTGTCTTTCGCGTCTCGTATTTATATAAATTTGGTCATACGCCTGCCTACGCCGGCGGCGTATGTATAGATCTTGCCGATGTACACCCTACACTGGCAAAATTTACACGAGCACTGGCAGCGTTCATCAGGGCTTTGAATTCCCAAATTTCGATCCTACTACATACACCGGCAAATCCATGCCCTATGCCAACGGCGTTCCCAACGAACGTTGAGAGAAACCTTAGTGTACATCGGCAGCGTTCCACCCAGCGTTAAGAAAAACGCTACTGTTCGCTTCCTACGCCATCTCTACGGTGGCATAGGTTCTCTAGGAGGCAGCATACAATCTATCAAAAATTACAGAAATTCGAACTTTAGCATTTGTTCTACAACCAAACTTAAACCTTTACAATTTACTTGTTTTGACATTAAACTCATCCTATATCATCTCATGATTCATAATTCATTATATTTTCATCTTTGTTTCCGTATTTTATAGCTACGAACCTCAGACACATAAGTAGGAATTAGCCACTCGGCGATGGCCTTAAATTTCTCATCATCAGCACAAAGGCGCTCTCTAGATATAGCATACCCTAGAAATACCACTTCATGTTGATAGAAAACACACTTCTTTAAATTTGCATACAATTTCTCCTTCCCCAACACCATAAAAACCGAAGTCAAGTGCATAATATGACTACCCAAATCTATACTATACACTAAAAAGTCATTAAAAAAAAAACCACCACAAGCTTCCCCAAAAAATCTCTCATCGCATAGTTCATCAATCTCATGAAAGTACTAAGAGCATTGGACAAGCCAAGAGGGATCACTATCTACTCATATAGACCATGCTTGGTCTCCAACCTTCATTTTTATTTGATGAAAACCACTCTTCAAAACAATCCCGAAAAATAATTGATCGCCATGCTTGATCTGATACATCATCAAGGCACGGTATATGATACCTATACTTTACAGTAATATGATTTATCGCCCTGCTATCTACACGCATCTGCCAACTACCATCTTTCTTAGGTACCAAAAAAGCTGGTATCAAACATGGACTCATGCTCTGATGAACAAATCCTTTCTTTAGCAATTTATCCACTTGTTTATACAACTCATTATCCTCTTTAGGATTTATTCTATAAGATGGCCTATTAGGCAATGTAACTCTAAGTACTAAATCAATTTGATGCTCAATTCCTCTCGAAGGAGTTAAACCCTTAGAGAGATTCTCTAAGAAAACATCAGCAAATTGATTCAATAAATGTCAAACTCCATTCAGAATAAGTGAATCACTCTCCACTCTTAAAGCTTGCCTCATATGCAACAAATGCATTGGTTTTCCCATTGGGTAATTCCTTCTCAACCGCTCTATGCATCAACAACAGTGATATATGTTTGCCTCATCGCTTCGAGACTCATAGGGAGCAACTTAACTATTCTTCCATTGAACAAACTAGAATAAGTACTATGCCCACCATTATGGTTCACATTCCAATCAAACAACTAAGGATGACCTAATAGGATATGTGTCATGCCCTATAGGGATATCCTAAACATAATAGTCCACATACTATATAAGACTCGAATTACTATCCAAGGCCTTCGAGAGTCTTGTATAGATGTAAAGAGTCCCTTTACGACAATAGAATACTCTATTCAATGGAGTTAAGAAGTTTAATGTGGCATTCGATAGCCATAGATAATAAACCAAAACACATACATAAATTACAAAGTCTAAGGGGCATTCCCCTGCAAAAGAATATTATGTCCATTATAGTCATCCAGAGTCTTTTGGTTTCCTGTGGAAGTCTAAACAAAATCGAAATAAACTTCTAAGGGAAACTCCTAGCTTCGGTACTTAAGCTATAGCCTGCCTTGGCCTAAGCCAAATGAATTCGTGCTGCAACAAGTAAAAACTATAGGGACGTAAGCTAACTAGCTTAGTGAGTGAAAACTTCTATATCGCAATTGACAAATCATTCAAGTAAGTGATTATTCAATCAAGTGAAATGCATCAAACAAGTGAATTTAGCAAAAATATGACCAGCCGGAAATCATATGTGGATGGACTTGCGCCCTCCATCCCGGGTTAGCAAATTAACGAATCCTGCGGTACGATGCCGTTTAAGCTCACGGTCAACTGAACAATATTTCGTTTTCTAGATCACGATTAACCAACAAATTCGTTTTATGGATCACGATTAACCAACATATTCGTTTTATGGATCACGAAAAACCAACAAATGCTAATGCTCCATCCCCATCGTGATATGAATGAGTTCAAATTTATATTGAATGTCTAATAATTGATTAATCCAATTCTTTTAGGTGGCCAAGCAATATTCGCAGACAATCAATTCTAGCTTCTCTCTATACAAGCAATAACTTATCACCCGGCTTCGATATTCTTTAAGTTCAACTTCACATATCAACAGCAGACAATTATAATTCCCAACTAATCCCATCATGCATAATCATTCTTTTTATCTTTGCTTAGCAACTAGTGCAACTATCACTATAATCACAAGCAATAATTGAAATCGAAAGTGATATTCACTCGGCCATGGTATGCGGTCTCTTAGTAATAATAGTTGGGTGGTAGGGTATCATCGTTTCGGGATCACCTACTAAATAAGAACAACCTAATAAGAATCTCATCACTTAACTAAGTCAAACTATACATCTAAACTAAACAAAATTGTGATTCTCGCTATTTGCGGAAGTTCCAACTTAAAACGACCATAACAGAGGGATCAGATCTGTTCTGTAGCCTTCCCATTTCCAAAAAATTGTTTTGCATTTAATAAAAATGTTTCTAGTTGATGATTCATGTATAGATAAAATATGAATGAATTCTTAATATGAATGACATGTAATAAGTTCAATATATGCATGATATTGATGATTTTTGATAATGAAACTTTTAAGAACTCCTAATTATTACAAGACTCCACAATAGTTACTTCTTAAAAATCAATTTTTCCAATTTTGCATCTCCTAGTGTTTTAGGATTTTATTCTTAGAATTTACTTGTTATCTAAATAAAAATGAGTCTTCATCATCTATACTATCCAATACCTTCATTTCTTCATAGAAATTCATATTTTTCACTTTGCAAGTATATTTTTAAATAAGCTTTTCACAAAAATCCGAATTTTGGAAAAATTCATTTCTTGCATATTTCCTATGAGAAAACTTGTTTAATGCATCAAAATTTAAAGCTTACTATATCTATTGTCTAAGGACTTCATTTAACACATAAAACATGTAATTTGAGCTCAAATACTAGGTGATTACATATGCATCATCTCAAATTACGAATTTGACAAATTGATCACTAACTCAAAATTTCCCATCTTAATTCCACTACTTGTTTTACACATTATTCATGCTAAACTCATTTCAACTTGTGAAAATCATTCCTTAGAAATACCTATTACATATAGCTTTCATTTTTCATGCAAAATATTAGTCTCAAAGTAGTCTCAAGGGTTTTTAAAATAGGTCTTGAAGTTCATCCGAATTTTCCACTAGACATTTCTAACAAAAACCTTTTCTTTTCAAGTTCATTGTCCTATATTCATAAAGATCTATCAACTAACACATTTATATATATGCAAGAATAAGCTTTTTATGTTCATTAATGCATGAAAACACAAAGTACTCATATGAACATGAATGTCAAGAAAGATATGAATGTCTAAACACTAGATCTACAACTTATAATGCATGAACATGAGTTTAAAGACATGAACATAAAGTTTTCATGCAAGATCCCTACTTTTAAATGCATGAACATAATATTATTTCAACAAAAACCTATTAAACACAAGATTTACTTCTTGTGATGGCTTGATATTCTTGTATTAGTGCTTTCCTATCCCTAGCATTTGCTCATTGGGATTTAAGGTGGAAAACACACAAGAATAGTCTTGCCATTACAAGATCATGTAATAACAAGGCTTGGAATCATCACCTTAATGAAGATTTGGAGTAGAAAAGAAGATGAAATGAGCTTGTGAGTGTGTGTGTGTGTGTGTGTGTGTGGGGGGGGGGGGGGGGGGGGGGGTGGGGGGGCTTGGTCACGGCAAGGAGAGGAAAGAAAAGAGAGAGTTTAGCTTTTGTAAAAATTTTGAATGAGTAAAAATGAGGAGAGAGAGAGATAATGAGCTTATATATTGAATGAATTAGGGTTTAGTTATAATAAAAGAAGCAAAAATAAAACAAAAGAGGGAAATTGGGGAGGGAGTGTGCCAGCCAACATGAGTGAGGAGAGAGATATTTGAATTTGATAAAATTTATAATTTAAGTAATAAAATGTAATAATTAATTAGGAAACAAAATTTTCTTAGAAAAGAAAATATAATGAGTGGTTGTAATGATGTAAGAATAGGGTATAGGTAGTGTGTAGTGTAGGTTATACTTGTGAATAGTGGTAAATAGTGGACAAGACATCTACTTTACCGATAGTAAAGAAAATACGAGAAAAATGCTATAACTGTAATTTTTATAGCCCGAAAAATTATAAATTTATATTTTGAAATCCTTATAAAATTTCAGTTCTAATGAATATTTGGAATATTTTTCTGATATTCTAGTCCTGGGACTCGTTTTTCCGTAATTGAGCTCGGAAATGCCCGGAATAGAAATTTTTCCAAAATTAAAACTTTCTAAGGTTTGAAATATACTTTAAAACAATAATTCACGTTCATTCATTTTACAAAACTTCTTTTGTTATGAAACCGAAGGAAAGCCGGATTTAGGGTTTTTTAGCTTCTCTCCAAGTTGGAACTAGACCGATTTAGGGTTTTGCTTTTCGATTCCGGAATTTACTTGACTACTAAGAATAGGGGTTTACAATATGAGATGCATTCATAGACACTACATCATAATAACCTCATTATATAATGATTATGTAAAGAGATAGGAACAAACACTTGTTTAGTGATATGAACAGAACCTTTGTCATTGAGCCATTGTAAACGGTATGGTTGTAGATGAGGTGTAGTTGGAAGTTGTAAATTTTCTTCAAGTGTGGTTATCACTACATTGTTGCAACTCCTAGAATCAATAATAGCCACACAAACAACCTTATTCACCAGAAACTCAATATGGAATATGTTTTCCCTTTGTTCTTGATCAATAGCTAGTGTAATAGTCAAGCTCCTCTTCACTACAAAATTTAAAGGCACAACAACCCCAGCTACTTGCTCAACTGGCAGTTCCTCATCGTCTTCCTCATCGGAATCAGAATAGCTACTCTTTTCCCCTTACCATTACTCTCCAAACAATCTCTTGAGTATAAACAACATGTCTATTCAAACATTAGGTAGCCATATGTCCATAATCCAAGCATTTGAAACATTTAATATCTCTATTCTTCTTTCCAGCACTACTAAAATCACTCGATTTAGAAACTAACTTCTCTTTCTCTTCATTTGATTTTCATAATATGACTCACGCTTCTTATCATTCTTATCATTAATAACACTCTTTTTTTATCATCATACTAATAAGACTTTTTACTACTTTTATATTTAGAAGAGTTACCTGAAAATTTATGAGATTCGCACTGTCTTTCAACCTTTTTCGTCATTAAAATCATGTCATCTAATGTATCAATCTTTAGAAGTTCAACAATATCAAAAATTTTGGACTTCAACACCCTATAATAGATTAATCTGGAGTTTCCGTGATATGACCATGAATGGTAAGGATTTCAAACTCTTGAATATACTTAGCCATGCTTTTACTCTCTTGTCACAATGTGTGCAACCTAATCAACACATCTTAGCTATAGTATTCGTGAAAAAATCACTACTATAACAACTTGTGCATTTCAATCCAAGTAATACCGTCATGCTCTCCATTCCCCTTCGACTAACCAACACATTCCTCCACTAATGGATACATATCAAATCGTAGCAGGCTTAACCCGTTGCACATCATCACAATCATGGTAATCAAAGAGCTTTTCAAATTGATGCTTCTAATCAAAATATTTATCAGCTCCTCTAGTACCATCACTTTCAATTTTACGATCTCAATATCGCGTAACCCTTTAAGCCGATATCCATCATGGTCATCATCAAAATCGCCTTCATAATCTCCAATTCGATGACCATGTATCGATTTGTGATGAACATTCCCTCCAACTCTTTCACTACCTCTCCTATATCCATCTACTACTCCATGTCTACCACGGGGTAATTGAACTCTTAGATTATTTTCTAATTCATCAACAACTTCATGAGTTTAAAGGTTTCCCCTAACAATTTGCTTAACATTTCTTTGCGTTTCACTTTATTGTCGCATCATTGTTTGCATCCCTTACATCATCTCCTTTATGAAATCCATAAACTCTCCCATGTTAACATTGCTCTCAACTTTAAGGGCCTTACTATCTCAGTTTTTGTTATCAGGTTTTCGAGATATCCTCAAAAAGAACCAAACTTGCAGCATCAGCAATCAAGATAATGAAACTTACCAAGCAAAGAATCCACCACCAAAGCCTTAACCACAATTCACAGCCTTAAGCTCTAATACCAAGATTATACAAATTAGAGAATCTGAGTAATTTATGGATCTAGCATTATATTACAATATGAGGTTTATGATATTTTTTGGGATTTTATGAATTATAGAAAAACTAAAAATTAAAGGATATGATCTATCAATCTTTAGATCTGACACACCAAAGATAGAATTGAGCTAATTGTTCCACTCAATCGATATTATGCACGATGAAAAGAAACAACAAAAAACAATCTTGAGGAGAAAACTTAATCTTATTCAGAGACAATTAGTCACAAAGGATAAGACAATGTTTAAGAGGGTAAAAACTAACTAAACATAACCTTGATAATCTTTATATACTCCCATAAGTTAGGCAAGGGAAAATACTAAAAGCTTAAAGTCAAACAAACAAAAGAGGAAACAAGACAATTTAAAACAATGAAAACAAGGATGAAATAACGCTATCAATCATGGCCGTGACATGGGCCGTAATCTCCTCGACCTTAATTTTCTCTTCTTTCTCCAAGTAAATTGCAAGCATGATAGGACACATCACTGGTAGGATCATAGGCATGATGTGGATCGTGATCTCCATTGACTTATAACTGCTTCGATGATGATGTTCTCACATCTAAATCGTGGGCAACATGGTAGGTGCTATCTCCATCATAGTCGCACTGTTAGGGGTGATATCCTTTGGAACTCAAGCTTCATTATCAATATCTATGACAGTCACTGTTACAAGCATGATCACAAGGGTAATTTCCTTATTCACTTTCCAACAATTAAGCACATCAAATCATGTCTTACACTAAAGTGTATCAAATATCTACTAACGTATCTCAACTCGTCATTATTCGTGTCATCCGTAAGGATCCATGAACTAAGTTCATCAAGCTTCTAGCTCTGGCCTGAATTATTGGCCCATGTAAACCATGATTTCTATCATTTTTACTCTTCCATTTTGTTAAGGAGTATAGGGGATTGATTTTTTTTTTTATGTATAATCCCATAATCAACAAATAATTGGAAACATTCTTTGGATTAAAATTCCAAACCATTCTCACTTCACACAAACTTTGGTCAAACACCAAAATGATTCTTCACATGGACCAAAAATATAGATAGAGTAATACTAACTTGTGATTAGAGCTTCAACAAATATGTCCAAGTGGCTTTTGAACAATCATTAACAATTGTAAGAAAATAATGCTCTCCTACCTGAGTACCAATATGATGTGGTCCCCACAAATCAAGATGCCACAACTCGAAAAGAATCTTAGATGTATGTTCATTTCGTGTAAAGGGAAGACAATGTTTTTTGCTAAGGAACAAGTTTCACATGAAAAGGACTTAAGGATAAAGTGTTTAAAATAAGGTAAATGTTCAAGCTTAGACATAGAAATATGTCCTAAGCGATCATGAAACAAATCTAAAGATAAAAATGAAGTAGACAAAACATTATAAGGAAAAGTATGTGTATAATTTTTCTAACGATTGAATTACAAGGTGAATGAATAACTAAAGATAGGTCGTATTACCCATGGCGTTCCACTGCTATAGCAACTGATTTATGAGATGTCAAGTCTTAAAATGTGTATACATTTCAAGTGAAGGTCACATGAAGAGAAAGGTCTTTTAACAATTTAGAAATGGAAAGAAAATTATGTTTGACGTCGAGTATCAGAATAACATCCTTAAGAATGAGTGCATTAGACAAAAAAAATCAAACAAGTTTCATGTATTTCTTTACATTAGCCATCTAGTAGATTAACAACAATTAGTTGATAAAGGTGTTTGATGAGTGAAAACAAGGATCGATAAGGTGAAATATGACCACTAGCTCCTGAATCCATTATCTAATTACCAATATCTTTATTTAAACCAGCTAAATGAACTGAGTTTTGACACATACCAGAATAATTGATGGAAGTTGTATCATCAATTTGTCCATGATCTACTCCTTGTTTCTACTCTTTCATCAAGCGCATGACCTTATTACAAATTGTATCTATTAAATGTGAATCAACTAATTCTAAAGACCTTGATTCTATAGCTAAATCAAGCAGTGTATCCAGAAGAAATCCTAACTTCCTAGCTCTATCTAAAAACAACTCAGGTCTCTTATTGCTTACTGTCAAATTCAAGCGATCATTTGGTTTTCGATTCTTCCAACCCTTGTACCAATCAAATATCCAATTAACTCAAAACGATTTCCTATAGAATGTCCATCTGTAATACAATTCTAACAATGTAACCTTCCTTTTTCTATAATCTTTTCTCTCTCCAAATTCTCTCAATGTTTGCTTTTAAATAACAAAAATAGAAGAATTAATGTCTCCAACTGACAAATTAGATACTTGCTTTTGCTTTTCTACTTGCAAAACAAGGTAAAAAGCTTTAGTTACTATAGCCAAAGGATCAACTGAAATTATTTGATTTCTTACTCCTTCATATACATAAGATAGCCCCATCAAGAGTTACATCAACTTTGTATGCGACTCAAATTCAATCAATCTTTCTTTAAGAGCACATGTACAAAAATTTAATCTACCATAAGTACACATAGGATAAAGATACATTGCATGCAATTCATCCTAACATCTTTTCAACTTATCATAATACTTTATCAGTGATTGATTTCCTTGATGTAAATTCGAGATTTTATGTTGAATTTGAAACACTAAAGGTCCATTAGTTTATCCATATTGCTTTGTCACTTCATGCGATAATTCCTTTGCTATTTGACCAAAGAGGAAAGATTGTGATAATTCTAGCACTATAGTATTTAATGGCCAACATTTAATTGTATTATCACATGTATCTCACATTATCAAGTCATTTCGAAGATTTTCAGGTTTACGAATCGTTTCATCCAAAAAGCTTAGTTTCAATTTTGCCTTTAAAGCCATTCGAATCGATCTACTCCAAGATAAATAATTCAATTCATTAAAGACTATATTTCCTATGATACTGCTAAGACTATCCAAATTCAAAACGTAAAAAGAATATATATTCATATGGTCTCCCACTATGAAAACGAACGAATAGTAATGTTAAACAAAACTTGATAAAGGAATAGAGAATAAGAAGAAATAGGTAAGATGTTATTGTTCCTACTCTAATACCATGAGGAAGTCACCAAAGTATATGTAGTGAAGACGAAGGATGGTGGACTCCAGGAAAGAAAGTTTAAGGAGTTAGGTATAAGTTTGTTACAAAAGAAGAAGTAAAATGAAGTCTTAGAACTACGGGTAAGCGGATAACCCTATTATATATATACGATACCTACCCGGATGCTGCTCGACTGGGCAGGGTTTAGATAGGTATTAAAAGCTACAGGATAGGGTATGAGTATTAATTTTTCAGAACCTACTCTCATAGGATATGGTGTGGGTATAAGGTCTTCAAACCCTATACCTACTCTAGAACTTGTATTATATTGTAGAAGGTATAAGTTCCAAGGTATCATGTACCTATCCTGTTAAATATTATGTAATAATATTAATGCATAATAAATAATGAGATTACATATTTTATTTTGTGACCACTTATGTTTAAGATTATTATTTGTAGACTACATTTCATAAAATTTTATTATAGAAAGATTTGTACTATTTGATTTTAAAATGACTTGTTATTTTTATTTTTAAGAAACTATGGTTAGGGAAGACAAGGGCCCCCACCTCCCTAGACCCAGGAAAGTTTAATTCTTTTAATATTTTTTAAAAAGAAAAAAATATATATTATATTTATATTATAAAGAGAAAACTAAGACATATGAATAAATATGGTGTAGTAGATAAGTATTTACTTTTACATTCTCGAGGTCATGGTTTCAAATTTTATGGTTACATTTTTTTTTCAACATGCATTTATTACACTAATCACTCATTCTCTCTCTTAGTTTCATTTTAACTTTTCTCTTTTATAATAACTAATATCATTAAATTATTTTATCATAAAATTATATCTAACTAAATAAACTCTTGTGAATAACTATTTTTTATTTAAAGTATACCACAAATAATAATTATATTATCCATATTACAATTGAATCTAATTGTATACTATTATATAATTTGATTTAGTAACTTTTTTTCTTATGCAATTATTGTTATTAAAATCTATATAAATTCTTGATTTACTTTATTATCTAAATATATTTTATGATCAATTTATGCTAAAAGTAATCATATTGCACATTAATTATAAAATTTGATTTAGTAACATTTTTTTCTATAATTATTGTTAAGAAAATGAACATGAATTATTGAATAAATATCATATCTAGATATATTTTATGATTTTTTTCTGTTAAAAGCAAAACTTATACAAATATTAGCACTATATTTTTTATTAATGCTTAATTTTCAAGTGACATGTATACAAGCTTTTATAAAATGTAGTCAATACTCTATATTATTGTTTGAATGATTTACTTGATGAAGTTTTAGAATTATATAACAATGAAATTATGAATGGAATTCTCGTTAATATATAAGATGTAATATAATTGTAACAACAAGTGAATATAACTAAATAATTTTAAGATTAACTTAATCAAAGCCTAACACCCTTAGTCATGTAATCTTACGTCCACCCATGATTATGGTTATATGTATATACTTGAACTCTCAAATTATATAAAGATGTTATTTATTTTATAACACTAATTAATATATAGAAATAGTTCCAATTTTTTTTTTTTTTTGGAATTTTGTGCAAGATTTATAATTTTGTTTAGTATCACATAAATAAGTTTCACAAGTAATTATTATACGTTTCAACTTCACATATGAATTGATTCACTATATTATAAAACTTGTGATATTAATAAATTACTTTTTAAATTTCTTTCCACATGTTATTTATATTGAATATATGAAAATAAAATAATGTTACATATTACACAAAAACGTATCAATGACCATAAACTTGATGTATTTAAAAGAAAGAAAACATATAGAGATTTTGTAAAAATAAAAAATAAAAATTAGGGTGTCCTTTTACCCTATAGATTTTACATGTTATAGAGTGGATACAAGAAAAAAGTAGTTTCCAAGTATGAAATTCAATATCATTTACCTTACAAGGTAGGGTAAAAGTAATACTTTGTAACATATCCGCCCTCTACTTATTCACACTTAAAACAGATTATTTATATGCTATAAGCCTATTGTAACTAACTAAAGGACATGTGTAAAGAAAATAAAATATAGATAAATCTATAGCTAATTACATATATAGTACTAATAACTAACTGTTGTTTAGAAATTTCTAATAATAATGCACACGATTGTAATACTAGTACACATTATGTATTTTTACTTATGGTCATTGAAAAGAAACAGCCAACATGTTAGGACCCATATATATATATATAATATTAATCTATGAAGAACTCACAAAAGGAAAAAAAAAAAAAAGAATGTCTTCCTTTATGTAATATTTATTACTCAATTGCTCATGGCTTTGAGTAAAATATGACAATCTTTTACTTTTTTACCCCCTAATATCTCTGGTGATTCCATATAACATATCGATTTTATATCTTGTATCATCATACACATGTAATTGTACTTGAGGATGAAGCTAACTGATTAATTGAGGATGGCACTAAACATTTTGCAGCCTATTCCCTATTTGGCCGACTCATATTGACTATGTGCTTCCCAATTCTATCTCTGTGCCGAATCCAGAACACTACCATCATAGCCACGAAAGTTATTTTTCAAATACTACATATGAGGTAATGTATATATAGATTAGTCTTGTTTTTACGTTTGAATACATTAGTGCTGACTTATGTATAATTTCAATCATTTTTTTTCTTTTAAATTGGTTGCTCAAACAAGCTATTGAAAGTGGGAAATCCATACAACCAACCAAAATTTTTGTATCCTTTGATATTAAAAGTTACCTCCACGTATTAGTCATTGGTGAATTTATCTCTTTAAATTATTTATTCCATGAAGTTATTTATTTTACTGGTTAACAAATTTATTCTCCAATATTAAGCCCCCAATCAATTTTCCTGAATTTTATATGGATCCATTAAAGAATGTGGTATGATTTTTTAAATTTTGCAATAAATAATGATTGAGAAAAACATAAAGGTATAATGAAATTGATCATTAGCAATAAAGTTAATTGAGTTGTAATACTTTTTCTAACTCTTAACACACACATTAGAAATATTCAAAAATATATGTATAAATTCATAAGAAGTTTCGATGTTCTTTTTCCTTTTTATCCCTTACAGGAGTTACAAGATCATCAAATCTTAGACAACTCAGCAAGGCTGACTTTAAGGTGTTACATATGTAAAAATCTGGTAAGTGATCCCTTCTGTATACGGTCAAGTAGTATGACCTATCACATTAGGAAACTTTTGCGAAAGCAATGTGTTAGGAAACTTATTATGGTTTATATGATATGCATTACCCCCGCCTCTTCCCCCCCCCCCCCCCCAAACCGAAGTAGGATCGGGTTCCCTTTTTCTACAATATGTGATATGCTTGATAGAAAGTTTAATATATTGTATGCATTTGAAAAATGAATATTTATACATAGATTTTATTCATTAGAAATTTAAAAGTTAATGTTCAAAGCCCGTTATAGATATATTCTAAATAGACTATTGTTTTTAATAAGAAAGAAATATTCTAGGTTTATATATATTTTCTTTTCTACATACATAGGTATATATACATAATCAAGCTCTTTTATTTTTGGTATACAAATCTACTATAATGACAATTGTAATTTGGTTTCAATGATATTCATTAACTAGCCATAAACTCCTAATTAATGATATTCATTGACCCTATGATACAGTCATAAACTCCTAATTTCTAGGAGTCCTTCATGCCAACACTCCCCCTCAAGTTGATGCATAGATATCCATCATGCCCAACTTGCTAAGTGAGTTATGAAAATTCTTGCTACATACTGCTTTAGTTAGGATATCTGCTAACTGATCTTTTGATTTTACAAAGGGAAACCGATTGTCTTTTCTTCAAGATGTTGTTTGATGAAGTGTCGATCAACCTCCACATGCTTAGTTCAATCATGTTGCACCGGACTATAAGAAATATCAATAGCTGCTTTGTTATCACAAAATAAATCCATCTCGCATTTAGGAGGAAATCCAATCTCAGACAAAAATTTCTAAGCCAAAGAAGTTCACATACCCTCTTGCCATTCCTTTAAATTCTGCTTCCGCACTTGATAATGCCACTACCTTCTGCTTCTTACTTCTCCATGTAACAAGATTCCTACCGACAAATGTGAAATAGCTTGAAGTTGACTTTCTATCTAAAATATTTCCAGCCTAATCCGCATCTGTATACCCTTCAAAATTTAGATGACCATTCTTAGAGGACAAAATGCCTTTACCAAGCGATGATTTTAGATATCGAAAAATCTGAATGACCACATTCATATGATCTTCGCTAGGGAAATGCATGAATTGGCTAACTACACTGACTGCATAAGCAATATCAGGTTGGGTATGAGATATCAACTTACCAACTAGCCTCTGGTATCTTCCTTTGTCTGTTGGTACTTGATTTGAGTATTCTCCAAGTCGATGATTTGGAATTATAGGTACATCAGCTGGTTTGCAGTCCAATAACCCAACTTCAGTTAATAAATCCAGCACATATTTCCTCTGAGAAAGAAATATCCCTTGATTAGATCTAGCAACTTCAATCTCTAAGAAGTATTTGAGTCCTCCCAAATTCTTCATCTCAAATTCTGATGCCATTTGAGATTGAAGTTTTGCTATCTCATCTATATCATCTCCTGTATTGATCATATCATCAACATAGACGATTAGAGCTGTAATCTTGCCTTGTTGGTGTTTCAAGAATAAAGTGTGGTCAGAGTTACTTTGTCAATAGCCATGTTTCTTCATTGCGACACTCAGTCGAGGTGATTGTTTTAACCCATATAAGTTCTCTGTAACTTGCAAACGACCTTATTGTCTGAGTATGCCACATATCCAGGAGGGATATCCATATAAATTGCTTCTTCAAGGTCACCATGGAGAAAGGCATTTTTTACATCAAATTGATGTAAAGGCCAGTCAAGATTTGCTGCAAAGGACAATAAAACTCTTATTGTGTTCAATTTTACCACTAGAGAGAAGGTTTCTTGATAATCGACTCCATATGTTTGTGTGTATCCCTTGGCAACCACTCTAGCTTTGTACCTTTTAATAGATCCATCTGCTTTGTATTTAACTGAAAACATCCATTTGCACCCTCCTGTCTTCTTCCCTTCTGGTAATGTAGCAAGAATCCATGTTTTATTCTTCAACAAGGCCTCCATCTCTTCCTTCATGGCTTGAGTCCATCTAGGGTCCTGTAATGCCTCTTTTGCATTAGTGGGAATGTGATGAGATGAGAGATCATTTGCAAAGCTTTTCAAAGATTCAGATGGTAATCTAGTGGACATGTAATTGGCAATAGGATATTTAGAACGCCGTTCTTCCATCTCAGGAGAGAATCGACTTGGGGGCACACCACGATTATGCATGTAAGGTAATATATAGCTAGGGATAGAAGCAATAGTATCTATGACATTAGAGGGTTGATGATCAATAGGGGTTGATCGAGAACATACCTTAGTGATATTCTCAGGAGATGGACTAGTGGTTATTGGTGAAGAAGGGGGCACGTCATCATTTGAGGAAGTTGTCTCTGACTCATTCTGAATGTCATATTCATTAAAGCATGGCCACTCATATCTCATCCAATTCAACTCTTCACTAGAATTCTCCCCCTGACGAGGTGGAGTGGAGAGCTTAGCAGTAAAGAACATTTCGGTTTCAAAAGATGTGGCATCCATAGTGACTTATGTTCACTTATGAGGGGGATTGAAGCAGCGATATCCTTTTTGGTGTAGGCCATAGCCTAAGAAAATGCACCTTACAGCACAAGGATCAATTTTTGTGCGTTGATCCTTTTAGACATGAACAAATACAACACACCCAAACACGCGTGGTGGCATCATCAAGATTGAGGGTAGTGTTACAAAATGAGATAACGCTTGAAAAGGAGTTTTCATTTCAAGAACTTTCGTTGGCATCCTGTTGATGACATAAACTGCATGCACAATTGCCTCTGCCTAATAATGCCCAATCATATTAGCCCCAATAAGAAGAGCTCTAGCAGTCTCAAGAATATGGCAATTTTTCCGTTCGACCACTCCATTTTGTTGGGGAGTATGCGAACTTGATTTCTCATGAATCATTCCATGTTGACAAAAGAAGTCATTAAATTGCATGTTGACATTTTCTTCGCCATTATAGGAATGAAAAACCTGTAATTTGGTGGAGTATTGTGTACAAACCATATTATAAAAGGACTGAAAGGTATTGGAAACCTCATCCTTATGTTTCAACAAATACAACCACGTCATCCGTGTGCAATCATCAACAAAAATCACAAACCATCGATAGCCATGCATATTAGGTTTTGGGGATGGTCCCCACACATCAGTATGGATTAAGGAAAAAGGAATAGTACTTTTATTAAAACTCAAAGGATAAGTGGCCCGATGGATTTTTGCAATAATCTAGAAGAATATGTTTCAAATATCTAAATGACGGATGACCTAACCGACAATGCCAAAGCTAAACTTGCTCCTCTTTAGACATATTCTGATGAGCGGTGTGACATGCTTTATCGATCTTTACATCCATCAAATAGTATAGTCCCCCCTTCTCAATACCACATCCAGCAATCTCCTTTGTTAGAATATCCTAAAGAAGGAATAGATTAGGATAAATAAATGCAACACAATTCAAATCTTTGGTAAGTTGACTCACAGACACTAATTTATGAGAAAGAGATGGAACAAGAAGAGTGTTAGATAATGGCATATTAGGTGTCACTATTACTGTACCAGCCCCTATTACTGGGGAAATTTTTCCATTGGCATTTTTAATGTTTGTTCATCTAGGCTTGGATCTTTAGGAGATATCATTTTCATCATAGGTCATATGGTCAGAGGCTCCTAAGTCAAGAATCTATTAGCCATGAGCATT
>JAMXBD010003330.1:0-126169 GCA_024138025.1 Combretum micranthum
CCATCAGTTTGAAAGTATGGATATATTTTTACCCAAAACACGTATTGAGCACTAAATTGCTAAAAAACGATAGTACAAGCAATCTTTAGGCCTTTTTCCCTTAGTTTAGTTTGTTATTTGTCTATTTTCATGCCTTACTTAGTTTTCTTTACTAAATAATAGATTAGAAGTGAGCATGGTAGATGCTACAATCCTTAAGAAACCTAATATTTTTTCTTTACAACTTCAGAAGGTACGCTTGGCTAAATGGTAGTTGTGTGACCAAAGTCGAACTGAACATATTAGCATTTTTATAAATTTTTGAAAGCTTCACTTCGTATTTTACACATAGAACTGATAACCAAGTTTTTTAGTATCGCTGTTGGGGATTCGCCACTAAATTCATGTAATGAAGCTGATGAAGCACTGCTAGAAAGCTTTAGATTTGTTATTCTAGTTAGTAGCTCTATAAATAGTGTGAATAGTGATTCTTTGTGTTTTTGTCTATGAATATTTGCATATAGTTGATACTTTGCATATAGTCTTACCCTTTGTTAAATTGTGTTTTGTTTTTTGTTTTTTTTTTATATAAATATATCTTTTGTGAACAATACTTACCTTGTAGTGTATCCTTTTGTAAATATGTAAATATTTGTATATAGTTTACCCATAAATAGCTTTTATCTTATTTTTGTAAATAGCCACGTATCTGTTTGTAAATTTTTCTAAGTAGTCATGAAGTTTAATAAATCTTGTAAATTAGATGTTAATAATTCTTTTTGTATATAGCTTTAGCCTTAGTTTCTCTGTAATTTTTCGTCTTGTTATATTGCTTTTGCTGTTTATAAACCATGTTCTATTGTAATTTAGGTTTGTTTGTTATAGAGTAAGTTTTTGGTTGAAATAAAATTGTGTAGGATTTTGATTAGGAGTTACTAACTAAATTTGTTTCCCTTTAATTTAGAACCCTGAGCACATAGCAAGGCTGATTAGAAGAGTAGCTGGGGTAGAGAAGAGAATTTTCATAGACGAAATGGCTCATAGAAATGATCAATTGAATCTTGGAGATGGTGTTCCAGAAGTGAATAAGGAGAACTTGGGTAATAATGACCTCGTTAAGCAGAATCTACCTAAGACAGTGTTAGATTTCTGTAGACCCAACTTAGATGGAGCAAACATAAGTAAAGCAAGACCTTAGGTGACAACTAATAATTTTGAAATTAAGCCTAATGTCATTCAGATGGTCCAACAATATGTGCAATATGATGGGCTACAAAGAGGAACCTAACACCCACCTCCAACAATTCTTAGAAATTTATGACACCTTAAAAATTAATGGATCATCTGATGACGCTATTTATTTGAGATTGTTTACTTTTTCCCTTAGGTAATGCTAAAAAGTGCTCAATAGTTTACCTAGACATCCATAATAACTTGGCAACAAATGGCTGAAAATTTCTTGAGGAAGTATTTCCTACTCTTTAGAATAGCCAAATTAAGAGCTGACATAGCTTTTTTTTCCACCAGTTGGAATCTGAATCTCTCTATGAGGTTTTTGATAGGTGGGAGGAGTTTCTAGGGAAATGCCCACACCATGGATTGTCAGGTGGCCCAAGTGCAAACATTTTACAATAGATTGGATTATGGCACTAAACAGTTGATTGATGCAACAGTAGGAGGTAGTCTGAACAATAAGACCCTTAAGGAATGTTTACAGTTGTTTCAAGACATGGTTAATAACCATTATCAATGGTCATCTGGCAAGGTTAAGAAAGAGAGGCCTATAAGTGTTTTTAAGCTTGATGTAGTGACATCTTTGACTTTCAAGGTAGAGGCCTTAGCTAAGAAGATTGATGGATTGACCATGGGGATTAGTCATGTGAATATGGTCAATGGAAATTGGTTGCAAGGTGCTATTAAGGTGACTGAAAAATGTGGAGTGTGTAGCGAATTTCAATAGTTCCTATTGAACTTATGTTCAATGTTTTGATGAGGAAATTAGTTGCATAATTAATCACTCAATCGTGTAAAGTTACACTTAAATAGTCACATAATTTGTATGAAAAAAATGCTTGAAAACATATATATGTTTTATGTTCTTGTTATGCTTCATTGTTGTAGGTTTTTCTATTGCAATTTAGGCTTTGGTTCCTTTAGATTCTCATAAAGCTCAAAACATAAAAGTTGTAGAGCTCTCTCTAAGCTTTTCATAGCATCTTGAATCACCTCAACCAAAGTCTGGATGAGAGAGATATAGCCAAAATACAAACGCACATTAGAGTTATCACCGATCCAATCTGAAAAAAAGAAGAAGCTAAAAACAATAAGAATTGATCGTGGGGAAGACCAAGGGCTTAACTTGGACCAGCTTACCGGAATAGCTAAAAAAGTAGTCGTTAGACCTTTTAATCATGTTGGAAAGAGAATTGATGAGACACGGCTTAGGTTTTTGAGAAGCTATAAATAGAATTTGATGATTTTTTATGGTTGATAGAGCTTACTTCTTATAATTAAAACTTGTAAACATTATCAAAGCATTATTTGTGATTTGTATTGTTAAGAAAGAGAGAGATAAGTATGATGCCATTTTATCTTATTATTGCTATCAATTTGTAAAGGCATTATACTTAGCAAGTTGAGTGCTCTTAAGTGAGGTCTTGAGTGAGTTTGAAGTGTTTGAATTTGTAAAGACTCAACTCAGGTAATTTATGTTGTTGATGTGTTGAACTCATCTATTGAGGCAATTTGTTTGTTGGTGAATAAAGTTATGAAGTCTTCCATTGAGGAGACAATTGTTGTAGACTGTGGGGATTAGGGGGCCAAACTTCACGTTATATCTTGGTATAAGCTTTCATTTCTCTATATCTTATTTACTATAATTGTTCTTTATATTTGTTAGTGTGTATGAATTAGTTTTTTAAGTTTAGAAAAGAAATTATTTTTAGGCATAATTGTTTTTCTTAAGTGCTACCAACTTACTACAATTCCAAGAATGACCTTATAGCAATACCTATAACTTTGATAGAGAAACCACATAAACTTTAGGTGGCGCAATAATAACAATTTCTAAAACTCAGCTTTTCCTGCATCCAACTTCCATAAGCAACAAAGAAAGGTTGAATGTTTCCTAGGAAAGCAAGTTTCATTGGAGGATTTAATTCCTCAACTTATTAAAGCTTCTGAGAGTAGTCAACATAGAAATTGATACTGCTTTAAGGAACCATTCAATTGCCATTTACAACCTGAAACACAGTTGGACAAATCCCTAAACTTCTTTCTAATAGGTACTAAGGGCAGCACCAGTAAACACTGAGGTTAAACCTAAAAGACCAAGCCAAGAACTAAATTTGAAGGAAAAGACTTTTAGATTGACTAATCTTACATTTTTGTTTGTTTGTTTGTTTTTTGTTCTATTTTGAGTTTTGTAATTAAGTTTTGAAACTTTAGAATGTTTTGATATTTTGGAAGGCTTGATTGATGAATGCTTGATAGTTTTAGAACAAGATGTTTAAGTTTTTTTATGCTTGATGATGTTTTGTAAGATTTTTAGACAAGTTTCCCTTTGAATGTTTGATAGAGGAATGTAAATATTGATGATGTTTTTCAAGTCTCAATTGAAGTTTGAATTTTGTTTTTAATTGAAATTTTGTTAAGTATGAATAATAGGGATAATCACATCCAAGATTTAAACCCACACCCTCCCAAACCCCCCCCCCCCCCCCCCCCCCCCCCCGCCAAAAAAAAAAAGCGTCTTATAGTATTTTTTTTTTGTAGGAAATCCCTCTAAGAATTTGGCGCGAGCCAACCCATGGTTAAAGAAAGGGAATAAAATTTTGGTTGCTGTCTCGATCGCGGCTAAATTCAAGTCCATGATTGTGACCATGGTTATTTTATATTGACTTTTGTTATTCTTTATAGCTTAAACTGCACCCTAATACAAGGCTGCGATTCAATTATTCTTTTCTAACATTCTTTGTGTAGATAAATAAAGGCTAATTTGAGCCTAGATTTTTTAATTCTTTTAATTTTTTTAAATAAAAAAACCACTTTAAAAAACATGATCACTGTTGTACCTGTGATATGAATAATATATAAACCTAGGGTACTGTTTATTCCCTCTCATTTACATTTTATTCAAAAAAATTAATGAACACGACAATATTCAAACTAAAACCCTAAAAACACCCGTTTTTAAAAATCGATAAAAATCAATTCTTTCCAGCATTTTTACCATCAAACTAATAAGGTAAGCATATTTCCTTACTCAAATCTTATTTTTTTGGTTTATTTTTGTGTATATAATTGTTTAATCTCGTTAGTTTTAAGGTTTTAGAATTAGGTAGTTTTGATAATCACTGATGCTAAATAGCTGGTTTGATCATTAGAATAAGTTAAACTATCTAATAATTACCATATTTGTTAGAATTTTGAGGATTCACTCAAGCAAATTTTGGAATCCTGTTATGATTTTTGAGCTTTCACAAAAATGTAAATTGAGCTTAAGCTATTTTTGGTTGTTCAAAGAAATGATTTCTTGTAATTTGATAATAATAAAAGTTTTGGAAAAGTGAAATTTTGCTTAGAAATAAGTTGATTTGTTTGGAGAATGATAAGAGTAAGTATGTCCTGAGATTTTTATTCAAAATGTACATAAACTACCTAATTTAGGTTTTAATTGAATTTAGAGCAATATAAGATTTTACTATTCTTGTATTTAACGTTTGAAAAAGAAACTTATGTTATTTGTGCTTGTTTTGCACAAATGACACCGAAGAGACCATAAAAACACAACTGATATGTGTAAAAAAACTCTTATTATTTACGTTACTTTCATATGATATCATATTGATTTTATGATTTTTGTTATGGATAATGGAAAGTGTGAAAAAAAGTGAAGGGAGGAAGTGTTATTTATTGAAGAAAATTGGAGAGAATTAAAGTATAGAAAATAAAAAAAAAAAATGAAAATGAGAGAATTTGGGAAGGGGGCAACAACATACTTTAGGCGTTAGAGAGAGAAGAAAGAAAAAGTAAAAAAGAAGGCATGTAAAAAGTATGGTATATATTAGATATGTGTAAGAAAAGTTATGGATGGTGTAAGAGTTGTAAGAAAAAGTAGAGTAAGATGAATTGCAGTAAATAGTAATAAAGAGTAAGTGAATGGTAAACAAGACAAATAAATTATTGGTAGAGATAAAAATACGTGTATATAAATCATAACTGTCGTTTTTATGAGCCGTAAAAATTGTATTTGATGTTTTTATGAATTCTTATTATATTATTAGTCTAGATTTTTTGTCGGGATATTTTTCTTCATTTTACGTGTTAATACATTGATTTGACAACTGATCCCATTCAGGTCTAAAATAAGCGAGTTTTGCCAAATCTGATCATTTTAGGGTATATAACATACTTTTGGATCATAATCTGAGTTTATTCTATTTTTAAAATTTAGGGTTTCAAGGGCGGTATGCCAGATTTAAGTTTTCTAGAACTTGATACTGACCCTGTTTGGCTTTCGGGTTAGGGATGCAAGCGAGGCGGGTCGTTATAGGGTACCCGACCGCCCAACCTGCTAAATACCCTATAAGGTTTTGGGATTAAAAAAAAACCGATAAGTTATCGGGTCGAGTTTTGGGTTAATTATGTAATTCGTTGGGAAAACCCGACTCGACATAAATTCAAAATATTAAAAAATTAAAAATATTAAGTTATTAAAGCAATGATCCCATTTTATATTCTATGTATATGAAAGTAAGTGGAAATTAAGTGTTTGCATCATTTTATATGATATTATTGTCTAAAATTCATTCTTTCAATATAAGTGTTTGTATCATTAATAACTTATAACAAAATTCTTTCTTTTGCTTTTTTTTCTTTTAAGAAAAAATTGAAAATCTTGGAGTAGGGTTGGGTTATGGGTTCCTTAAAACCCTATGGAGGTGGGTTTTGGGAATGATAAAAAAAAATATGATAGGATTTTTCTCGAGTTTTGGGATAGCCATTAAGACTTGGGTTGGGTTCAGGTTTCAAAAGACTCGTCCCAAACCCACCCTAGTTGCATCCCTATTTAGGGTTCCAATTTCAATTCCAACTTTAAAAATTACTCGTAAGATTAGAAGATCTATGTGTTACACTTATACTCTATATTTGGTTCATAATTTCAATTTACTCTATTTTTATAATTTATTTAATATTTTATGGATCTTGGGATTGTCTAATCAAATATAGGGCTTCTAAGGTTAAATATTGACTTGGTTTGAATTTAAGGTTCTAGTTGTAGTCTTGACTATAAGATTCACTTATAAAACTACCAAAGAATCTGAGGGTTTAAAATTTTGCCATTAATTGTTATCTGATAATGTTATCTTGATTTGCATGCTAACGACTGGGTATGGGAACAATTTGGCTTAATTGATGAAATTGTGTCTTGATAAATTATTACTATATTATAGGAAATTATTTCATATTATTTTGCTATTAAATATTCTTTGGATAGGCTACCTTGATTTGCTTGTCAGAAGCCAGGTAGATGAATTGTTTAGCATAGAGATTGCACATCGAACGATAATCGGATTTTCATTTGTTTTCGAAGGTACTCGTTTTCTTAGGGTTTGATCTTTAAGGTTTTCTATTCATGTGTTGCTTATCAAATTATTAGGGTTATTCGACTTATTTGACGCTGTCTAGGGTTTTTTAGACTTGTGATTGGTTAATTATAAGGTTTCTAGGGTTTAGGGTTAAACTGGATCGATTAAGTTGTTCCATATCAAATTGTTTTGATTGTGATACATTTTTGTTAAGTTACTCACCTTTAAGGTTTCAAGCTTTGTTTAATTCATCTAACTTCCTAAGGTTATGGATTCTTTATTCGATCCCGTCTAAGGATTCTAGAGTTCCATTTTTAAGTTGGGTCATTTTTAGGGTTTTGGTTTTGGTATTTGCTCTAGGGTCTTTCTAAGAGCAACAAAAATATAAGGCTTACAATTAAAGGGGCAAACTTAGGGAGTTTATCAGTTTTATACCCTTATACGGTACTCTAGGAGTATCGATGCATCATGTAATAAACTAGAGTCACAGATATTTGTATGTAGCTATCAGAGGCTTCCAGAAAGGTACATGAGCATTGTACAACCAAAGTGCCCTGTCGCATGGACAGTTGAAAAGTTGTTTAGAATAAGAAATACATTGCATACATATAAATCACATATAGGAATATCATTACATCAAAGACTATACAAACACTGTCCTTAGATTATATAATATTACAACTCTATAGCCATTAGCCTCCAAAAGAGTTCTTACATATATAAATACATTCTCTCCATCTCATATCCAATCTTTATTGATATCTTACACTAGCTTCAACTGTAAACCTCGGTTTTTCTAGTAACCAAGATAACTCGAGAACCGGAAACCAAAACCTTAAACCGGAATAGCTTAAGACTATAGTGAGAACTAGGAACCCTAAATCCGGCTTTTCCTCGGTTTCCAATTAAGAAAATTTTATAAGAAAAATTTAATTTTGAATATATTTCTTGGTTATATTTCAAACCAAGAAAAGATCAGATTTTGAGAAAATTTCAATTTCGGCCTTCCTGAGACCCATTACAGAAAAGCGTGCCCCGGAACTTGAATTTCAAAATTTACTTGTGAATACTCATTTGAATCGAAATTTAATAAGGATTTCAAAAATATAAATTTCATAATTTTTCGGCTTATGAAAAATACAGTTATAGCCTTTTTATTCGTATTTTCTTACTACCGATAATTAAGTTGTCTTAATTATTATTCATTACTATTCACAAGTACAACCTACTACTACTCACAAGTACATCCTATTCTTACATCCTTACAACCACTCAATCACATTTTCTTTTCCAAGACTTATTTGTCTTTAAATAATTATTACAAATTATGACATTAATGTACAAATCTATCAAAATAAATCAATCAAAAATCAAACTTCCCCCTTTTCAATTGTGGCCGGCGTAATCTCCCAATTTTCCCTCCAATTGTGCAATTTATTTTATTTTATTTTATCTCATTTAACCTAATTTCACTTTATATATAAACTAAATTTTCTCTCTCTCACTTCATTCTTCTCGTTTTTCAAACTTTCTAAAGGTGAAACACTCTCTTTTCCTCTCCTACTCACTCCATGTTGCCGTAGCTATAGTGTTCCCACACACACACACACAACTTTCTTTTTTCTCCAATAGTCTTCTATTTTACTTTAAGTAAAAGAACTTTTGCTCCTTCTACTCTTAGATCTTTATAATGGCTAGGATATTCTTGAGTATTTCCACTTAAAGCTCCCCATGAGCTCTTGCTAGGGATAAGGAAATACTAAAACAAGAATACCAAACCATCACAAAGTAGATCTTGCATTTAAACAAGCTTTTATGCCATGAGCTTCATGATCATCCATCTAAAAGTGTTTTGAACAAAAGATCTTTCATAAAAATGTAGTTTTTATGTTTTCAAAACCTATTTAAGCACTTAAGATAGTAGATCTATCATTGCAACACTCATATTCATGTAGGCATTTAAGATCTCATCTTTATTTTGAGCTCATGTGCATTAATGGTCATCAATGCTTTTGTCTTGAGTAAATAACCTTGCTAGTATATAGATACATAGGTAGATGAGTTAATGAAACCAAAAAGGAAAACACTTTTCAAGGAATGGAATAGAGTAAATTCGGATGACATAGGAAACCTAGTTCTAAAAACCCTTTTATCAACTTCAAAACATGTGTTTTACAAGAAAAATGAACCCTATAGGTGATAGATGATGTTTGATGATATTTTTCATGAGTTTAAATGAGTTTTTACCAAGGAAAATATTTAAAACAAGAGATGAAGTCTAATAAAAGTTTTGAGTTGAAAGTCTTGTAAGCAAAATTCGTAATAATCAATAGATGGTTAGAAAACACTAGTTTTCCAACCTTAAAAATGGTATTTTCTTGAATAAATGGAGTATTTAGGGTATAGGTAAAATAAATACCTAAAGTTCTAACTATAAAATGCATTTTTCTTAAGATAATCAACTCAAAAAAATAAATCTTGCCAAATTCGGATTTTTGGAACCACCCTAGTATAAGACTCACTTAAAAGTTTAAAATCGAAGATTTAATTAAAGAAATAAAGGCCTTAGGATATAGTTATATAAGGGTCAATTTCTCTTTAGAATAAATAGAATTTTACTAAGAAATATCCTTAGAATAAGAAAGTGTGACCAAGTGTAGCAATTTACTATTAACAATGGCATGAAGTGGATTCCTAAGATAAAGGTTATCTAATTCTTTTAATCTAAAAATTTTATAAGAACTTAGGCACCTAAGAGTTCATATCATGACATTCATGATAGGGAAATTCATTACCATGGCATTTAGTTTCATTTTTCACTTAGGAATCTCAAGAGCATTCATGAAAATCGCATTTTCGGAATAAACATAACCGCTGGACAGAACTGATCCTTCATTTTTGAGGCTTAAATATTTTCAAAACTTGATTTAAACTTCATATTTAAAAAGCTCTTTCAAAGTAGATAGAAATCGATATAAAATTTGCAAAATTCCGAGTTAAAACGACAAAGTTATGGCCATTTTAAATCGAAACTTCGGAAATAATGCGAATTTTCGATTTCACTAAGTTATCTTAGAGTTTTAGTATTCTTAGATGGTAGAATTCTTATTAGGGTGTTTCTTTTATGTTTAGGTGAACCCAATGATGTCGAATCCTTACCTCCGGACTATTACTATTAAGAGACCGGTGAACCCATGGCTGAGTGAGTTTCTCTTCCCAATTCATTTATTGTATGTGCTTGATAATTAGTGCAGTAGAATGTAGGCCAAATGAATTGAATATGTATGATGGGGAATAATGAGAAATTGTATCTTGATGATGATTTGAGAACTCAAAATAAGAATATCAAAATCAGGTGATAAATTTTGGTTGTGTGTTATTTATGATGTATTGTCTGAGAAATTGTTTGATCGCCTGAATAAAATGACTTAATCGACTATTCGGACTAATGCCAAATTCTGACATGTGCATATCATAATAGGAAGGAGCATTAGCATTGTTCGGTTAATTGTGATCCATAAACGAGATTAATTGTTCGGTTAATCGTGATCCATAAACGAGAATTATTATTCGATTAATCGTGATCCAGAAACGAAATATTTGTTCGGTTACCCGTGAACTATAAACGGCATAAAGTTAGTACCACAGTATTCGTTAATTTGCTAACCCGGGATGAGGGCGCAAGTCCATCCATATATGATTTCCGGATAGTCATATGTATGTTGTTCTCATGTGTTTGGTGCATGCACTTGCTAGTTTAATTAGTTGTTTGAATTGTTGTGACATGAATGCTATTGTGGAAGAATTCACTCACTACGCTAGTTAGCTTACGTCCCTACAGTTTCTTCCTTTTGTAGCTACCAAATTTATGGCTTAGGCAGCGTGACCCGACTGTGCAGGTATAGGAGCTAGGAGTTTCCCCTAGAAGTTGAAATTTTGTTTAGACTTCCATAGGAAACTTTTAAGACTTTGGATGACTGTATAAGGCCATTAAATATTCTTTTGCGGGGGAAATGCCCCTTAGTAAATGTAATGTTTAATTATGTTTCATGAGTTATGTCCTACTGCTAATGTATGCCAAATTAAGCTTTTATCTTCATTTGGACTTGTATTCTATTGTTGTAAAGGTACGCCTTACATCTATATGAGAGCCCCGAAGGACTAAGTTGGTAATTCGGGAATCTTATATGGCATGTGGTGAACTGTTAAGTTTAGGATACCCTATGGGGCGTGACATCAACTCTTTAGTTTTGATCTTTGTTATTGATTCTTATAGGCAACAATCTATGGGAGTGTGAGCACAACACAGCTCAGTACATAACCAAATCTTAAATCAAGTATTGTTTAGTTAAAAAACATATGCAATCAACAATCAACCGAATGACAAATATAGCTTAGATGTCTGGAATCCAAACTAATGGAGATTTATGCCTTCTCTTAAGGGTTAATGGACCTACTCTAGTAATCTATGCCTAGGAGAGACTAAGAACTAAGGAAGGAGAAATTCTTTCCAAGCTTATTTATTATTTACATATACATATAACTAATATAATCTCAACTTCACCTTAGAACTTAGAAATTGCACTAAGTATTAGCCACCTCAATGTCAACTCTCATCAGGTGATGTCCTTCGGTGCCTACTTAGTTCTTGGAGGGTTGACAAATTAGGGGTAACCTTAACCAGATTCATTGGATATAACTCAACATTATCCTAGGGGCAAAGTGCTAGTACGTGACGTGAACACCATGCAAACATAAGTTATATTATTGTGCAATGCATGTTCGATTAAGATTTATGTTGGATTACTTTGTGACCAATCAATTTCCAAACAATCAACAATACACATTAGACAATCAATACTAAGCAAATAGTTATCACTTTTCATATTAAAGCTTGTTATTAATCCAATTACCACATAGCATGCATTATTCCGAATCCCCATATATATAATCATTTCCAATTATAATTTAGAACACATGCTACTACATCACAAAGATAAACAATGTGAGGAGATTCGAGTTATTTACCTGTATATCCTATTTAGTCGTTGAGACGTTTGAATCTTGATTTATAGACCTTATAAGGATAATAAACACACATTACTTAGTATATAACTAACAAGAAATCCTATTAGTGCGTAAGTATCATAGACCCATGTCTTAACTTCCTTAGTTTGTTTGTCTTTAACAAATTATAAGCCATTGTGAATATGACAGTTCTACTAGTTGATCAACGGACAGGAGTCAAAGGGACAGTGTCCCTTACAGGGTCGAGGGGTAGAGCCCCTGAAGACAAAACAAATTTAAAGATTTAGGCTCAAGAAATCTTAAGAAAAAGTCATTTTTGAATCATGGGTTAAACCATGGGCATCAATGTGACCGTAATTAGGCAGGGCAAAGAATCGCAGTTGTTCATAAAACTCATAGATTAAACCGCGAGCTCAACTATAGGCATGATCCATCTGGCAATTGAAGCTATAGCCAAAAGCGCTTCCCCTTGATTTCACTCAGATTTTACCACGATTCTAAACTATGAATGCAACTTGGATGCGATTTCCTTCATGTTCAAAACAACAAACTCATCTTACTTTACTTCACAAACTAACTTTTCTTCAAATTGATATACGATTCAAAACATAGCTACTTCAAACATAGCTATATCTTACAAACTTGCTAATTAAACCTAAATTATTAGTGTTTCATTTGACTAAAGCTCGAGTATGAGTGTTCAATGTAGTCTTTCTAAGTTTTACTTCATAAACTATCATGTTTATGTTTATTAAGTAAGGTTGTACTTGTTTCTAAGTCTTTAGCAGTTATACCGTAACTCCTAGACATAGTCAAAGTTACAAAATAAGTTTACACATGTTTATATTATTTCTTAGTAAGTGCTGTTTTAGTTCATTAACTTAAGATATCTAATAAATTTAATGTTTTACTTTTAGACAGTAAAATACGTGAGTGCACTATTGTGTTTGAAAGAAAGAACTTACTGGAACTTTACAAATAAAACTTCTCTTAGTTTGGTGAATATGTTTTGTATGCTTACTTTACTTCTCCTTTAAAAATACCAGAATTAGTCCTTAAGATGTAAACATAGCTAAAAACAAAAATGAGGGTTTCATAAAAAAATTGACAGTAAAAGAAGCTTGTATTTATCTAGTTTTATGTTCAATAAAAGATGTTTTGTATTAGCTATATTAAATTATACTAGTATAGCAAAATTTTAAAATCCTTTGTATTTATCTTATAGTGATACCAATGTCTAGCTATTGTAAAATTTCAAATTACAGCTACTTCTTTTGTAAGTAAGAAAGAGTAAGATAAAAATAATTTGAAAATGTCATTTCAGCAATTAATGTATAAAACTTTATGAAAATTAGTCAAGTTTATCCTCCTCTTATAACTTATGCTAAAACAAATATTGTAAGACCCTTTGAGTAGTTTTTAAAGAAGTTTAAATGCATGTGATGAAAATCGAAGTCTATAGTGTGTATAAGATGAAAATTTTATAATATTTGATAGATATTCATTATTGTACAAAAAAAAACATTAATTGTTTCAAGACAACAAAATTAAAGAAAGAGTTTAAACTTTAAAAGTAATAAGAATAAATTTTCTATTAATATTTGGTGTTTTATGTTTAAGAAATTTACTTTTAAACTATTATTAATTACTCAAAATATACTAAAAATCTAATGGTTCATATTACATATAACTTAAGAAAAGCTCAGGTATTACAATCAACTTCCGAGTTGTCAACTCTTGGTATTTTAGTGATGTCTTAGAAGGATAATTCCTTAGTCAAGGATTAGACCATCTCTGTAACCCCCAAAGTTTTGTGATCGGTTTAGCTTAAACCTTAATCGAAAGGTCAACCGGAAACCTTACAATCAACAAAACCCTAGTAAGATGTAATAGTTTAAGTTCGACAATCCCATGTTTGCAATCCTAAGAAAGTAAATAAGAGATTAGTACGTAAAATAGTTCGTAATAGCTTAAGAAAGCTTAAAAAGATCATATTAGTAAAACCGCAAATTGTTTGAAACTCGAACGGATACAGTTCTTAAAAAACGTGTCCCGGGGCTCGGAATAGTAAAAATATTTTGGATATACCGTTACACTCGTAAAAATATAAGGTTTTCAAAAATATCAGTTTTATAATTTTTCGGTAAGTAAAAATAACAGATATAGCAATTATACGCGTATTTTCTTACTACCGGTACTTTATTAGTCATATCTACTTTACATTACACTATTTATTACTATTTTACACTATTTTTTTTATCTCTATTTTTTCTAACACCTATTCTTACACTCTATACACCTATTATCTTTACTTTTTACCTTTCCCATAACTTTATTTTACATCTACTTTATTTATTATTACATTTAATCAACAAAAATACAAAAAATAAAACTCTGTCTCCCTTCTCTCATGTAGTGGCCGGCACCCCTCCCCCATTCTCTCTCTCAATTTCTTTTAATTTTTCTTTATTTAAAACACACAAAATTCACTCTTTATTTTCCTATAAATACCTCCCTCCTTTATCGCTTCTTTCACACAATTACTACCCACAAATTCACTACCAAATCTCTCTAAAATTCTTCTCTCAAAACTTTCTCCACAAACACTTTCAAAACTCTCTCAAAATACTCTCAAACCATCTTCTACATACACAAAAACTCATTCACACATAATACTCCAAAAAGCCTCTTTAGGTAAAATTTACTTTACAAATTTCTTTTTCCCTTTTCATGTAACTTTACATGACTATGGTGTGAGTTTCCAAAAACTAAATGTTATGGAAGCTACACTATGTTCATGCATTGTTATTGTTCATGAATATCTATTGTATATTTATGTTGTTACTTTATCTTGTTCATATTACTATTATCATTATATCTAACTAAGTATAATTATGTATCTACATATATATATATATTCTTTAGAGTATATAAGCTCACTTGAAATTTATTTACTTTCATGCAAAGTAATTTATTTAATTATTTCTTCGCAATTTATTTATTTCATGTTGTTTTAAGATTAGTCTCTAGTCTTAAACTTGTCCTCGTCAAGTCAAAACAATTTTCTTTCTTTTTGGGACTATTATACTTCTTAGTCCCGGGAGCCTTGAAGAAGCTAGAACTCTCAATACTTGACTTTATTCATTACTCATAATCATGTCCATAAAGATTGTTGTCCAAACCTTTAAGTTTTAATTATACTTTTATAAAAAGGAGATTTTATCATCTAAGAATGGTTTTATATGAATGTTAGAATCTATAGTTTAACAAAAGTAAATTTTTTCTTTTCAAAACTTTAAAAAGAACTCACTACAATTTCAAAAGCTACTCTTGTTTTAAAAGCTTTTTAATCATTTCTATATTACCTTCTTTTCCAAAAGAAGATGACTTTTTGATACTAAAATATTTTCCATAAAAACATAATATAAAAAAACCCCATAAAAAGGGAATGAGAGTTTGCAAACCAAGATTTTCCAAGTAATGATCAAGGACAAATTGTATAGAAAAACTAATGGAAATAATGACACCGATATTGAAAAATCCTAAAGGAAAATAGAGAAACCTAATAATATTAAAAAGTCTTTAAGAAAATAGTAAGGTAAAAAAAAAATTCTTTGAAAACAAGTGAATCAAAATATTCATTTTAAAGGATTTACAAAATTGATTTTTTGTAAACTATGGTTGTCCACACTTTTAATTAACATTGTTTTACTCAAGAAATTTGGTTGGACAACAAACACTTGAACATGGATGAAATGTGAGCTATATCTATGAAAAAGGAATTTCTCAACTATATAGACAACTAAATATTTATCAAAGCAATTTTTGGGTGGTTTAATGTTTGAAACAAAATGCTTTTGGGGTGAGAAAATACTTCGTGAATCTGATCGCCACTGTTTCGAAGCCTAAATGATTTAGTTTGATGAAAATAGTTTTAGAAATGGATATATCTTTTCGAATAGATAGAAATCGGTATATTATATGCGCAATTCCGAGTTGAAATAACTAAGTTATGGCCATTTTAAATTGGAATCATCATTTATACGAACTTTGACATTCTTATTGACATAGTTTAGATAAGTTTCAAGAAAGTTGTCAAGAAATACTCATTTTGGGTATTTTCCTTGACTAGGTGATTCCAAGGAAGAATACTTGTATCCCGAGGATTATTTCGACTAAGTGGATTGTTTGAGCGACTCAAGAAATATCGACATGGCAACGTGAGTTTATTTCCTTAAAACGCTTTACTTGATTGTGCTTGTAGTTTAGTCGCGCTAGAATTAAGAAAAGAAAAATTGATTTGTATGTGAAAATTGTTGAAAGGATTCTAAGAATATCAAGGCCGGAATTGATTGTAAGTAAATGTTTGTTTTAGTGTAGCACTTGATATGTATTAAATTCTATGATCACCTTAAATTTGATAATAATGATGCTATGATATCTTAAATAAATTGATTCATACATACCAAAAAATGAGTCACATTGCATGGGGTTATTATCATTGGGTAAAAAGGATAGTAGCACGATCGAAAGCAACACTTGGTTATGATCGAAAGCGATTGCGTCGACATGGAATCAAACCAATGCTTGGCGGAAATTCGGAGGCATGGCTCAACCCGAGTAGACTTTATATGCTTGGTGGTAATGATTGAAAGCATAACTTACTACAACTACTCGTTTTGAGATTATACTTCACCAAACCTCGAATGGAGGGCGTAAATCCATTCAACATATAGTTCCCGAAAAACTATATGCCTTGTTTGCTCACGTGTATGTTGCATTCACTCGATTGCTTAATAACTTGTTTGCAATTTCTACTACACAAGATTTTACTTATGGAAATGATTCTCACTAAGCCTATTAGCTTATTCCCCTATATATATATATATCTTTTGTAGTTTACCTATTTGTGGTTGAGGCCACGTGGACCCTGCAGCCAGGTATTATCCATTTTAGTTAAGGAATTTTTAGATGAAGTTTAGTGTTCGATAAGATGTGAACTTCATAGAAACTTTCTTGTAATAGAATATAGTTATTTTTGGTAGGGGAATGCCCCTAAGACTTATAAGATAATTATTATGAATGAATGAAGATTATGAATCTTCTTTTTCTTAATTTGTTATTAAATATTCTTAAGCTTCATAATTCCATGTATAGCTCTCTAAATTTGTGAGAGCACGCCTATACTTAATAGCAAAGCTTATGGGAATGATTAAGATTGTCATACTTAAGTTTTAACATTGAGTGTGGCGGACTATTACGTTTAGGGTACCCCTTAGGGCATGACAATCTCCAAGTATTCAGCCATCTCTTCATTTTTTGCTCTGTAGGTGCCTTTAACGTGCTGCACTATAAGAATAGAATTTGAAAAGATTTTGATCTGCCTTGTGTCTACATCAACGTTCATGGTGAGCTTGATCTTAGCAATCAAGGCCTTAAACTCTATTGCATTGTTGATTGCAAGGAAACCAAACTTCAAGGTGTTGTGAATGTTGACTCTGTAAAGTCCTTCTAAGACCAAGCTAGCTAATAAGTCTGTTATACTTTATTCTATTCGTAGGAATTTAGGCTTGATTTAATCCATTTTTAAATAAATTCAAATGAATTTTGTGCTTTTATTAATTAGATGTTGTTTTTTAGCTCTTAGAATCAAGACAAGAGGAAACAAAGTATTTAAGATCAGATTTAGAGCAAAACAACATGAAGAGCAAAGACAGGATCTACTGGGCCAAGATCAAAAGACAGGGAAAAACAAAAGAGTGTTCACAATTGCATCCAAAACTAAACCCTCGATTTTAACCATGATTCGCAATGATATAATTATAACCCAAACAGACTTCAGGTCATGCCTACAGTTGAGCCCTTGATTACAGCCATGATTGAAGCTGAGCCTAAAATCACGATTTTCATTAGGAAACCTCATCTTTGATCGAGACCAATCTTTGAGCCTACGATCATACCTGTGAAAAGTGACACCGTCACAAATGAGCTAGCTCACACGCACGCATGAAGATAAGTACGAATTCTATTATAAAGAATTTGCCACGTCAATGAATAAAATCTTTATGACTTCTATGCCTGTAGCCTATAAATAAACTTGTACAGACATCCAATAAGGAGTGTAGCATATGTAACAAATTACTAGCTTTTTAGTGAGAGAATTTTTAGTGAAAGGATTATTTCTTCTTGCTAGAGATTTCAAGTTTTCTAGGTAATTTCATTTTAAACCCAAAGTTTGTATTTTCAAGAACCATTTATGCTTTACTTATAATATTCATTCATACTTTCACTTTATTTCTCTTGAATCTACACCTAATGTTTGCATCTATGGGAAATAATCATCTTAACTTAGGGTTTGTGAATCCAAAATCTGATTCATGAGATTTCAAAGTGCGTTTTAATTGAATATTGACTGAGTATATGTATTCAGTAGCTCAAACTTAACTTCATGGGTTTAAATGCACTGTGCACCTTTTAGATCTATGTCTGATTTCAACTGAATATATTAAGAGATCGTTCTTTTGGATAGAACTTGCTTCCTAATGAAGTTGTTTGTAATCATCTTGAGAGAGAGATGGTGAAACTTTTTGTCATTTATTTCAAATTTTTGAACTGGATTTTCAAATAAAGGATTCTTAAACTTCATGTAGATCTGGATTACTGATAGCTTGTGATGAGATTCCGATGGCTAATTAAATCTAGAGTTTCTGACCTTGAGAGAGGCTTTAGCATAATTTTATGAGTCCAACAATGCAAATATACCCAGAAAACAACTCTCTGAGTTTGTTAAGAAATCACATGATAAAGAATTGATGAAGCAAATCTTAAGCCCTTTCTTGCGTTTACAAACTTATATTCTAAATCTTACCCTGAAAATGTGTATATATCTGTTATCATTGACCTTAGCTTAGCTTCTATTTTTGCTATGTTTTACCAAATTTTTGTTTAGCTAGATAATAGATAAAAAAGGGAGTAAGGTAAATGTCATGCCCCGGTGGTACAAACCACACTTGTACACTATTACTAGTTTGCCTTCAATAAAAAAACATATTTTCAAATAACAGGATTTTTAGTTGCATCGATAAGAAATGATAAATACATATAAGATATAATAAAAAAAATATCTATCATCATAAGTCTCAAATAACTTAATATTACAAACCATCTTCCTATTCTATATGTCTCCAAATACATAATTGGTATTTTAAATACTAACTAAATAGCAACAAGAAATAAAAGTAAATATCATAACTTGAAGATCCCATATTCTTCTAGCTACTAAGTCTTTACCGGAGCCATGCTCTTGGAAGTAACCAGCCAAGGTAGTAAAGTTAACTTGAAAGCTCTTTAGGAGTGTGAGCAAAAACATGGGCTCGGTGATAAGCCAGACATATTACACACCAAGTAAGTTTATTAACAAAACATATGTAATGCAGTAATTAAGTATATGCACAGATACAAACTTAGATGATCTAGAATCTAAATAGAAAAAAGATTTACGCCTACTTTTTGGGGTTGAAGAATGATTACTTTTATAAACCACTTGCCTAGGAGAGACCAAGTATACAAGGAAATCAATGATTTCTCGTCTTATGATTTTCACTTTAATTTAAAGGTATTTTAACTAACCATTTTCTATAACAATTCTTAGAAATATCCTAAGTATTAATCATTTCAAAACGATACTGCGGGAGGCATTCTTCATTGCCACTTAGTTCCTGTAGAACCGATAAAGCAAAGTAAATATTGAAAGAACTCATACTTTAGAAAAAACCAAGCATTAACAGAGAACTGAAATATTAATATGTAGCAAGCTGCCACCCTTTTCGAATATGCAATAATGCAGTACGTGCAATGCATGACTATGTTATTTAATAACCCAATAATTCTTATTCAAATATATGGTGATCATACATTACACACATTAATCAACATGCTATTTCAAATCATCAAACAATTGTATTATCACTTTCATTAACTTGTATTTGTCACGCCCCAATGGGTACTCTAAACGTGACAGTCCGCCACACTCAATATTAAAGCTTAAGTTGACAACTTTAGCCATTCTCAAAAGCTTTTATATTAAGTGTAAGGCGTACTTTCACAACTTTAGAGGACCATATATGGAATTATGAAGCTTAAGGAGATATAGAAACATATTAAGAAAAGAGGATTCACAATAATTATTCATTCATGGCAAAGACTTTACAAACTTAGGGACAACTCCCTAAATTACTCATCTATTATATAAATATTTGCATGCTAATACTATGCTACATTTTACCCAAATTTCTAATGTTCAAGAGATTACCTGCCCGCATGGTCCACGTGGCCTTAACCATAAGTACGGGAACTGTAAAAGATATCTATTGGGGTATAAGCTAATAGGCTTAGTGAGAACTATTTCCATAAATAACTTCTTGTAACAAGATTCAATCAAGTTGATTTAATTAAACAAATGTAATGCACAAGCACATGGGCAAACAAGCATATAGTTTTCCGGGAACTATATGTTGAATGGAATTATGCCCTCCATTCGGGGTTTGGTGATACGTAACCTCAATTCAAGTAGTTTTAATTAAAAAGTTTTCTTGCTCACGAGCACACATCGTCGAGCATTCCGAATCTACTTGATTGACCTTACTTTCGGATCTACCGCCAAGCATATTCCATCTAAGCCGCCAAGCAATCGCTTTCGGATCTCCCGCCAAGTGTTGCTTTCGACATGAGCTTACTATCCTTCTCACCCAAGGATAATAACCCAACAATGCAATGTGACTCACTTCGTGGTATGCATGAGTTCATTAATTTATAAAGTCATAACATTATTATTTTCAACTTTATAGCGATCAAGGAATTTCACACGAATCAATATTAAAATAAAACAATCACTTAGAACAATTATGGCTTCGATATTCTTAGAATTCTTTCAATGAATTATTTTTCATGCATATCGGTTTATCTTTTCCTAACTCTAGTGCAACTAATTTACAAGCACAACAAGTATAGCATTTAATGGAAATAAACTCACGATGCCATTGTTGCCTATTCCTCTAAGTGGATGAGTCGTTCACACACTCCACTTAATCGTAATAGTTCTCGGGGTAAAGGAATCCTTCCTCGGGGTCACCTAGCCAAAGAAAATACCCACAATGAGTTTTGCTTGATGATTTTCTTGAATTTTGACAAAACAATATCAAAGAACGTTAAAGTTCGTATGAAGGAATGTTCCAACTTAAAATGGTCATAACTTGGTCATTTTAACTCGGAATCGCGCATATAATATACCGATTTCTACCTACTCAAAAGATCTACACATTTTCAAAATTATATTCAACAAACAAGGCCATATAGGCTCTGAAAAAGTAGCGACAAAATTCACTACGGATTTCCAAGTTAAAACAACTTTGGTTCAAGAAATCAAAATTTATTTGATAAATACTTAGTTATCTATATAGTTGAAAATTTCTCTTTTTATAACTATATAACTCATATTTAAGCATGCTCAAGTGTCTTGTTGTCCAATTTATTTTTCTTAGGTAAAACAATGTTGGTTTGAAGCTTTTCGGAAATTGTTTTTGCAAATTTCTTTGAAATGAATACCTTGTTTTCTTTATTTTCTAAAAACGTTTTATGTTGGTTTTATTTATCTTTTTCTAAGTGACCTTTGAAAATAAAATTTTCTACTTTCTAAGTTACCTTAATACTATATTTGAAGTTTTCTTGGAAATATGCTATTCTTCATTTTTCTTGTGTAAATTCCTTTGTTTACTTGTTTCGCAAAAATCCTTACTTGATATTTCTCATTCTTTTTCTCATGTCTCATATTTTTCAAAGATAATCATCCATGCATGAAAATTTGTTTTCTTCATAAAAACAATGTGGAACAATTAAGGACTTTTTGTAGAAAAACTAATTTCTATAATCTTATTAACTTCTTCTTGTAATTTGAAAAGAAATAACTTTATTATTTTCAAACCATAAATTTTCTTTGCCTATTTGTTTGCAAAGGTCTTTACTTAAAAATTTCCTTAGTCATCCATCTTATTTTCTTTCTTATGAAAAGAACCATTTTTTTTTGTCAACAAAAATATTTTCTTTTGAAAAACAAGGTGGGATAATAATGATCTAAGTAGCTTTTCTTTTTTAAAGTAAGAGTAGTTTATAAAATTATAGTGAGTTCTTTTTGTAACATGAAAAGGAATGAGTTTATTTTGTGTTGGTTTATAGATTTTATACTTTACATAAACTTATTTCTAAGTGACAAAATTCTTCTTTTTAAATAAAATTATGGACAACAATCTAAATGAACATGATTATGAGAATAATAATAACCATAAAGCATAATAATAAAGTCAAGTATTGGAGTCTTAGCTTTTTCAAGGCTCCCGGGACTAAGAAGTAGACTAGTCCCATAATAAAATAAAATGAAAGAAAGAAAAGCTTGTTTTGACATGAGGACAAGTCTAAGACTAGAGACTAGTCTTAAAAACAACTTGGAATAAATAAAATGCATTGAAGTAAATAAATCGCATGAAAGGTAAATAAATTGCAAGATCATGAGCTTATATGCTCTAAATAGTATATAGCTATATAGATATAGTAGATAGTTATGAACATAAAAGAGACATAAATGAACATAAGGGAAACATAAATGAATATAAAAGAAACATGAACATAAAGGAATTATGATTATGGACAAAAACAAAGTATGAACCTATTGTTGCTTTCTTGACCTTCATGGTTTTAGAAAACACACATTAAGTTCATACTAAGTAGATGAACATGGAAACTTCTTGAAGAACTTTTACCTAAAGGAGATGAGCTAAAGACTTCTTGAAAGAACTTCTTGGAGAGAAATTCTTGAGAGATTTTGAGAGAGTAATTTTAGTGTAGAAGTTGTATGAAAGAAGTGAAAGAGAAGGGGGGTATTTATAGGAAATTAAGGAGTGATTTTTGTGTGATTAAAATAAAGTAAAATTAAAACAAATTGAGGGCATTGAGAGAGGGGGGCACCGGCCATGCATGGGGAGGGGTATTTGTTTTATTTTTTTGACTTTTTGAAGAAATAAAAGATTTAATATGTGAGGTAGATGTGATATAAAGTTATGAGAAAGGTAAAAAGTAAAGATTATAGGTTATGTAGAGTGTAAGAATAGGTGTAAGAAAAAGTAGAGATAAAAGAATAGTGTAGAATAGTAGTGAATAGTGTAATGTAAAGTAGACATGACAATTAAAGTACCGGTAGTAAGAAAATACGCGTATAATAGCTATATCTATTATTTTTACTTACCGAAAAATTACAAAACTGATATTTTTGGAAAACTTATATTTTTACGAGTCTAATGGTGTATTCGGAATATTTTTACTATTCCGGGCTTCCGGACACGTTTTTCGAGAACTGTGTCCGATCGGGTTCGAATGACACCCGAATTTCGCGAAACTGAAACTTTTATAAAACCTATGGTTATTACGAACTATTCTAGCTAATTATCCCAACTTCGTTTCTCAGGGCCAAAGAAAACGGCAATGCCGGATTTAGTTGGATACGGTAGACTAGGGTTTTGTTGACCTTTAGGGTTCCGTTTGACTTCCGGTTTAGGGTTTTATGCTAAACCGATTCCGAAAATTTAGGGGTTTACAGTATTGACATCACAAGCAATCAAGTCATGTAATAAATCATTCTCATCATGCTCTTCACAATAACTGTATTATTATCTTTGCATTACATGTGCCACTAATTACAAACTCAAACAATATAATAGATTTGAGTTACTCACCTGCTCATACTGGCTAATCGTAATAATCAACAGGGAAATCTTCATAAGTATTAAAGTCACCTATTGAAATGAAAAAAATATATTCATTAATAAAACGTAAGTTATATGACTAAACTCCTATGAGTGTCTAAGTATCTTATATTGGTATTTGGTTTTATTTCTATTACTATATTGGCCTTTTGATGGTCTTATGATAGCAATTATTATTTAATATTTATTTTCATTTTGCTTTTCTTGATTTTATTTCCACTTTTATATTGTTCTTTAGTTAACCTATTATGATAACTAATATTTATTTTCTATTATTTAGTTTCATTGTGTTTCTCTTGATCTATTTCATATAATGATCTTGTTATTTTTAAAAATTAGATTATTTGATATTTTAGGTTATTCTAAATCTCCATTCTTGTATGTATATACCTATATAATACAATTATCATAATTTATTCTTATTCATAAAGTATAGTAATAATAATATTTTTTAATAGTTTTTAGAGTTTAATACTTTACGAATATTTAACCTATTATTTTTTAAAATATTTGTATTTGTATATTTTAATAGATCTATTTTGTTTTTGTGTATATATATATATATTCTGTTTCGGTTAAAACAAACTTCGTTCAAGAGGTTATGCTTGTACGCCGACATCCTATGCCGCTGGCATTTATTCCTAGAATGCCGGTGTTCGTTTAAATTTTACATATTTAAAGTTCTAGTATACATTGGCTCAAAGCCACCAGCCTTACAACGTACGTCGGCTCCAACACTGCTGGCGTTAGATTCTAATTTACTGGCATTCGTTTATTTTACGTAAAAATGAATTTTACGTAGCTTCTGTTCTTATGCACGCTATCTCAACACCATCGGCCCATACCTTTATGCTGCCGGCATTGAGCACATACACTGCTAGCTAGTGCCGGTGTTGGCATTATTCATCATTTTCTCTAAGTTTCTCTGTTTCAAAGCTTAATTTTTCTTTTAATATATGTGTATTATTCTTGCATTTAAACTACTCCTATGTGTTTTTCTACACTTTACATGTATTATATGTGATATATCGATACATATTACTTCTTTTTACCATCATATAACCTAATTTCTAGCTTCAACATATAACATGTTATATATAAAGAGTGTTGAGGTTGGATTTTACCATATATGAACTGATTTGAAGTTGTTACACTCCCCTTCAGAGCTAGATTCGAACCTAAAGTTAACAATAGCAATACTTGAGTTTTTTTTAAACATATAACTAACTTAAAAATGAATTTTAACTTACCTTGGTTGTTCGTTTTTCTAAGCTTTGTTTGGTGCCTGAATGGAGTTGTTTCAAAGTTGTGTTTGCGTGTTTTTGGCTGCTGCAATGAGGATGAATATAACTATTGTTTGGAGTGGTTTATTGGCTAAGGTTTGGGTGTTTTGTAGTTTTAATTGTCTTTGTTGTTTTGCTCTTTAAGATGTCATTTATATATATGCATGGCAGCTCATTATTTTTGGACAAGAAGAGGGAAGGAACTCTACCGAAAATCAAGTTGCAAATGCATGTAGTCTCATGCATTTATTGTTAAGTAAAGTTTGATTGTTTTGATTGGTATTTGGATAGTTTTTATTGAATTTTGTATTACTTAATTGACTAAATTGTTGAGTGATTTCGGCTGGGGAAAATTGAGGAGATTTCAGCCACATGTTTGCCCAATTTGCATCGAATTTGTGTAAAAATTATTATAATATTATTTATTTAATTAATTATCTTAGTTTTAGGGTAGTTTATTAAGTTAAATGGGTACAAATATGACAATTAATTGGGAGTTTTGTCTACACAAATTTATTTAAAGTTTCCACAAATTTTCTAAATTATTATTGGGTTTAACTTTTGCATTTAGAGTTTACGCGATTAATTATTTTTAAAATTTTATCTCACCTTGTTAGGGTTTCCTAAGCTTAATAGGTCAATTTTCATTTTAGTCTCTAATAGCTTTAGAATTCCCTAACTAGAATAATAGTGTGATCTGAATATTTATTTGAAGTCTATATTATGAGTTATGGATTGTTTTTGTTTCCATTGTGTATTTATAATCTCTTATTTATTTACTTTCTAATATACTTGAAATCTTATTTAAATTATTTCTATACTTTGAATTTTCTATACTAGTTATTACATCATCTTTGATTTTGCTACTATCTATGGAACTTTGTTTTAGAGTTTGAGGATATATATAGGTTCATAACTACTTGTGATTTTATTCTAAAGTATCTATTGAGTCCTATATTAACCTTATATTTTTTATATTCGTATTTCTATTCATTTTTAGTTGGATGGAAAATATTAGGGTTTATAGTAGATGCTCTAGATTCCCAAGGAATATAACCTAATATTTTTTATGCTATTTGATAGATGAGCTTGCCTATGTTGGTGGTTGCAAACAAAGCTGAATAGGACTTATTAGCCATTACCAGGGATCGATGTTGAATTCATGAAAATGAGGCTCAATATGTGTAAACCAGAAAATTTCAGCAAATAATTCTAAAATAAACATCGAAAATAAACTCTAAAAATGACTCCAAATTAAAACCGAACTTCAACTAGTCCTAAATCACGAGCGAATCTAGAAATTTCTCAATCTTGAGAAAATGATTCCTTAAAAATAAAATAAGAACTCAAAAGTCTTAAAATTTAAAACCACTACATACGACAAATTCTATATGTAACTCTGACTTGTAAAATCGAGTAATATAGAACCCAAAAACAAATTATTAAAAAGTAAACAACGATAAACCTTCGGAAATAAAACTCAATTCAAGAATTCCGAAAACGTTGAGAGATATTAAATACTTACAAAAATAAAATTTTAAATAAATTTCTCAAACTAAATATATTGTATAAACATAAAACATCAGTTTCCAAATTGGCAAAGACCTAAACCGAAAAATCAACCGGGAACCCTAAGTGGAATATAATAGCTTAAGTCCGACAATCTTGCGTTCTTAGTCCTAGAGGCCGCGGTGTAGTTTGAGTGTGTAGAGTAGCTCGTAGTAATATTAAGTCGCTTAAAAATATCAGATTGGTAAATTTTTGACCTATTTCAAACCCGTTCAGATAAAGACTTCGAAAAGCGTGTCCTGGGGCTCGAGATATAAAAAATATACCATTAATACCATTATACTCGTATTTTTATAAGGATTTATGAAATATCAATTTTATAATTTTTTGATAACTAGAAATATCTGATTTTGGCAATTATATTCGTATTTCATTACTAACGGTAATTAACTAGTCTTTTGGTACTATTCACTACTATTCATTATAAAATTTTATTATTCTTATAAACCCTTATATTTTTAGATAAATATGTTATGTATTATAGAAAATTTTGTTTTTCCAAAATTTAGTTTGTTTCGGGTTTTTACAGGATCAGTTTCTGTTTAAGACCCAATACTAAAAATAAAATAATTTAACTTAATAATTGAAAAATATTTTTATTTTCATAAAATAATTTTTTATAATTTTTCGGATTATAAAAATATCATTTATAGCTCATATTCGCGTATTTTGATCATACAGGTAGCTTATTTGATAATTCACTTAAATAAATAAATTAATTATCTTATTTTAATTATGAAAAATCTGTTAGAAATATTTGGAATATATTTCTATATTTTTCTTATTTTTATTTTATTTTATTAAGAAAGTACTCTTACAACCCATACCTTTAAGTGCACCTTTCACACATCATTTTTTTTTCACTTCAATTTTTCTACACTTCATTATCACTTATTGGCAGATTTTTGACTCCTTTTTGGCTGCCTTGTCTTTTGAAATACTTCAAAAATAATTAAAATAACCCTTTTTTAGTCCTTATTCAAGAAGCTACACATACCATTAATTACATTACAATTCCAAGTCAAAAGCTAACTAGATTTTCTCTCTCTCTCCTCTTCAAATTCACACTTGCCATGGTCTTTTTTGGCTGCCCATTTCTTTCTTCTTCTTTTTTTTTTTACTTCGTTTAATGAATCCTTAACTCATTCTATCTCTCTCTTTTATTTACACTTTCAAACCTTTACCATTCCTTACCTTTTCCTCTCTATTTTTCCTCTCTTTCTCTCTTCATTTTCTCTTGTTCCTGCATGAAAAATAAGCTACCCTCATTTCAATTTCTTGCTTCCATACTCTATTCTTGAAGATTCTTTAAGTTAACCTTCTTCTTAAGCTTCCATAGATGATATAGGTAAAGTATAGTGAGAGTTTCATGCATCAAATGACTTTCCATAAGCTTAAAAGCTAAGGATGATGATGCTAAAATGAAACACTCTTCTTATCAATGAGTACTCTCTTGTAACATTATTATTTTCTTGTTAGAAGTAGTTATATTTTGTAGATCTAGCTTTTATGTAATGTTGTTCATGTTTATGTTTAGATCTATAAGTTTATAGCTTACTACCATGGATTTATTTTATATTTATGGTCATAAAAAGTGTAGATCTTGGTTTTGAACTTAAACAAAAATGGGGAAATTCGTATCTAGGCAAGACCTATTTTTAAAAGCCACTTTCTAAGTGTAAAAATGAAATTTTTACTTGAGATAATGAAGGCTTAATGTATATATATTATCAAGACTTCATTTTATATGGTTCAAAGATGATTTTCAAAGATAACAAAATTCTATTTTCGGATTTAGGCCAAAGCCTAGTTTAAAAACATGTTTTCCAATTCAAAAATGAAGTTTTTATTCAAGATATGGAACGCTCTTAAGATAGGATATGTAAAGGATGATTTTTCATAAGTTTAGATGGATTTATCAAAAGATATGTCCAAAAATAAATTTGGTAAATTCGGATCTCAATCAATACCAATTTTGAAAACCCATTTTTCAACACCAAAATGAAATATTTGTTTAGAAAATGGAAGGCTTATGGAATAAGTATCAATAGGAGATATTTCTGATAGGTAAATGGTAGATCTACTAGAAGAGATCCTCAAAAATAGGAAGAGATTACAAAATATGAAATTTAAGTTTTATCCAAATTTTGTAAATTCGGATGGTTCCAAAACCATATCTTAAAAACCCTTTTATCAACTTCAAAACTAGTGTTTTATATGAAAAATGAAGATTTTAGGTCATAGATATCATCAAGTAATGATTTTTATAAATTAAGAAGAGATTTGCTAAGAAAAATATGTAGAACAAGGAGTAGAAATAAAATAGGAAAATTTGAGTTCTTTGTCATTTTAAGAAATTCGTAATAATAGAGTAATGGCATGAAAACACTTACTTTCCAAACTCAAAATAGAAGTTTTATTAAAGAAATGAAATCCTTAGTGGCTAGGTATGGTTAAGCCTTAATTTTCTAAGTATCAATTGATTTTTACTTAAAGGAATCACCACAAAAACAATTTTTATAAAATTCGGATTTTGGGATGAACTAATTTTAAAAACATGGTTACAAAGTATAAAATGGAAATTTTTATTGAAAAACAAAGGCCTTAGGGAATGTACATAATGAAGGTTTAATTTTAACAAGAATAAATAAATTTTATCAATGAATTTTTCTAAAAACAAGTGGGGATTGTGGAGAATACAAGACTAGCCTTTCTAAGTTGATTTTTCATAAAGTCTTACAAAGAAAAAGTTTTCTAAAAATTTCTTTTTTTAAATATCATCAAGAACATGTATATATATATATATATATATCTCATGACATATCATTTATGTTAGTAACTTGTTCATATTGCATGTATACTTACTTTGGATAGTGGAAACTTCATGAACTTTCATAAAATCAATTTTCTAAATCGGTTTTCGCTACTGTTTGGATCTGATCCGATCTTTTCGAAGCTTCAAAGTTTTCAAAAATTAAATATGATATTAGAATTAGATAGATCTTTCGAATTAGATAGAAATTGATACATAATTTGCTAAAATCCGAGTTAAAACGATCAAGTTATGGCCGTTTTAAGTTGGAATTCCCACTTAGGACGAGAATTACGAACTTGATAGTTTGTATGAGATAGTTTTGATTAGTTAAGTGATAAAATACTTATTATGGTATTTCTTCCTTTTTGGGTGACCCCGAAATCGACGATTCCCTACCATTGGATTACTTTTACTAAGAGACCGGTGATCCAATGGCCGAGTGAGTTTTCTTCTTATTTTGATACCTTATTTGTGTCTGTAGCTAGTTGTATTAGAATTATAGGAACAAGATAAAAGCCGATATGAATGGAGATGGGATAATCGATGAGATTTTGATGTATGTATGCCAAAGGATACTAAAGCATATCGAAACCATGATTCGATTGGATAACTGCATTGTTCACATTATTTCTGTTTATGTGTATGGTATTGGTTGGTCACTCTAAAGAATGTATGAATGATTTGACCTAAGCTAAAATTAAATTGGTCATACATCGCATCGTACATGTTGCATTTGATAGCGTGCTGCTCCTATGCAGGTCGATCGGTATGGTCCGAGGATTCGTTTGGATAATGAGACCCGGTATCAGAGCTCATTCATACGGAACTAAGGCGTACCGAGGATGCATTCCATGTGTGAACCTAGCCGAGCCGAATGCTATGAGCCGAGTGTAAACCCTCGAATTTTTTCAAGAATGGTTTTGGAATACCGAATTGAAACTCTAAAGTTTGACCCAAGTTGAAACCAAACCTTGATCAATCACGGGATTTCACAAGAGAATTTTCAAAAATAAAAATAGAAAGTTCAATAATCGTTCAATTCAAAAACGCGAACATGAGAAAGACCACCTATCCGATCCCTGATATAAACCCCTCCATTTCTAGGGTAAAGTTAGATTAAACCCTAACCCTAGTCAAACAGGAGTTTCAAGAGTCAACAAAGGTCAAGACAATCAAACAATTTCAATTTCGGCAATCCCGCGTTCTCAACCCTAGAAAACGAAATTAAGTTAATGGCTTAAATTAGTTCGTAATAATATAGGGTAACATGAAAATATCATATTCGTGAATTTTGAGTGTCCTTCAGACTCAAATGAGACCAGTTCTAGAAAAGCTTGTCCTGGAGCTCGGAATAATAAAAATATTCCAATAACACCAAAAGACTCGTAATTAAACAAGGATTTCAAAAATATCAGTTTTAGAATTTTTTGGTAACTAAAAATAACAGATATTACCATCGGTATTTTATATGTCTAGTTTACTATTCATAATTCTATTCCTACTATTCATTACTATTTCACTATCTCTACTTTTTTTTACATCTATTTCTTACTACCTACATACCTATTTTCTTACTTTTTACATTTCCAATACAACTTTATTCACATCAAACTTTACATATTATTTGTTTTCTTTACAAAATTACAAAATAAATCAACTCCTCCCCTTCTACAACATCAAAACTGGCGCCATCCTCTCTCTCTTCCTCTCAATTATTTTTCTTTTTCAATTTATTTTATTACATCAAAAATTTACTCCAAAAATTCTATAAATACCTCATTCCTCCTTCATTCTTTCACAAATCCATTTTACATAACAAAACTCTACCAAAATACTCTTTCAAAATCTCTCTCTAACCATTCCCTCTCGAAATACTCTCTACCCATTTCTACTCTTCAAGAAAAATAACAAAACCCATTCACCTCTTTCAAAATCCTCCATTAAACCTTAGGTAAAAATTCTACCTATATTCTTTATCATGTTCATACAACTTAGCATGAACTTAGTGTATGTTTCTTAGACTCATATGAGTTAAAGAAGCAATAATATGTTCATGTTTCATTTTTGTTCATGTTCCTATTTTACATTATATTATTATGTTGTTGTTATTATTGTTATTATTTTTGCTCTAATCTAACTAATATAATATTATGTATACTATGTATATATATATTTATTTAGAGCATATAAGCTCATTTGTTATTTATTTATTTTCATGTCTTGCAATTTATTTATTTACTTGTTTTATGCAATTTATTAAGACTGGTCTTTCTAGTCTTAGACTTGTCCATATCAAGTCAAAACAATTTTCTTTCTTTTCTTTTCCTTTCTTTTGGGACTAGTCTATTCTTAGTCCCAGGTTGCCTTGATGAAGCCAAGGCTCCCAATACATGATCGGGATACCTTGATGAAGCTAAGGTTCCTAATGCTTGATTATTTTATTATGTTTATTTACTTACAAGTATTTTTTTCTATCTTATTATGTATTATCTTTACTTTTACATTGCTACATAATCATATTCATGCATGATTAAGAATGTTGTTGTCTTAAATAAAAATAAAATGGGTTCTTTCTTAAATAAAAAAAAAGTAAGCTGGATTTCTTAACAAAAGGACTTTTCAACAAAAAAATCTAAGTTATGTTTTTTAATAAACTCTTTTCAAAGGATAAACTAACGATAAATTCTAGAAAGAGTAGTAATGTAGATATCTTCAAAATAATAAAAGGAACCCATTTCTTTTATAAATCAAAACTAAATACTCCATAAAGGAAGAATTTTTAGCATTAAAAGATTTTAACTCAACCATACCTTTTATAAAATTAAATAAGTTCACTATAGACTTTGAAAATCACATAATATGAAAGTATCTTCAAAACTTGAATTTTATATTCTTTTCAAAATTAAAGTGAAATTTTACTAAGTTCTAATGTTAACAATTCTTTATTAAGAAAGCTTTTCTTATAAACTTGTCTAAAAGAATTATTTTATTACTTGACAAATATTAAGAACAAAACAAGTTTTTCAAACCAAGATAAAAGCAACTCACTATTTTAAAAATACCAACTTAGAAAAATAAAATTTGTCAAGTAAGTAAAGTTAAGGGTAAACTTATTTCTTAAAGAAGAGAAATGATATAAAAATAAGAGGAAAACATACATTTAACATTTGACTAAATAAAAAACTTAAAAGATATTTTAAAAAGCTTATTTTCAATTACTAGAAATAAAGTTAATAGATAACTTAAAGAACCAAATTTTTGAAAATGAATTTAATTTTAAAAAGTGAGAAAATGAAATTATAATAAGAAAACATTTACTTATAACAACTCAAATATACTTTTCTAAACAAATCAAAAAGGAGAAATTCTCAAAAGTTTTATCTTTTTAAACCATCAAAGATAAATTGTTTATTAAATATTAATATTAAGACAACACTACAAAAATCATGTATACAATATGAGTGCCTATATATGTTCAAAGGATTTTTCAACTATGTATATATCTGTAAACCCTCGAAGTTTTGTAATCAATTAAAGCTTAAATCTTAATTAGAAGTCAACCGGAATTCCAAAGTCAAACAAAACCTTAGTCTATCGTGGCCATTCAAGTCCGACATCCCTGTTTAAGAAACCCTAAGAGAGTAAGAAAGAGTTTAGTGAGTAGAATAGTTCGTAATTACCTAAAGAAGCTTAAAAAGATTAGTTTTGTAAAACCGTGATTCATTTTGAACCCGATCGGGCACAGTTCTTGAAAAACGTGTCCCGAGGCTTGAAATAGTAAAAATATTTCGAATACACGTTAGACTCGTAAAAATATAAGATTTTCAAAAATACCAATTTCATAATTTTTTCGGTAGCTAGAAATATCAGATATCACATTTATACTCGTATTTTCTTACTACCGGTACTTAAATTATCATGTCTACTTTATATTACACTATTTAGTACTATTCTACACTATTTAGTACTATTCTACACTATTTAGCTATCTCTACTTTTTCTTACAACCTACTCTTACAACTCGTATCTCTATTTCTTATAATTTTCATTTCCAATACAACTTCACATATTTCATATCTTACTTTTCATTTATAAAAATACAAAAAAATAAAATTTTCCCCCCTTTCCTCTCAAATTGTGCCGGCCCTCTTCTCTTCCTCTCCAAATTGTTTTATTTTCAATTTATTTAATTAACACAAATTATCTCCCACATTTTCCTGTAAATACCACCTCTTACTTCCACTTCTTTCACACCTTTCCTACACTAAAGTTACTCTCCTAAAATTCTCCAAGAATTCTCTCCCAAAGAGTTCTCTCAAGTTTAATTCTTTTAGGTAATATCACTTCAAGTTTTCTTTAAATTCATTTACTTAGTATGAGCTTAGTGTGTGTTTTATAAACCATGAAGGTTAAAGAAAACAACAATAGGTTCATTGTCATGCCCCATAGGGTACTCTATACGTAACAGTCCGCCACATACCATACAAGAATCTCGAATTACTGCCTTAGTCCTTCGAGAGTCTCATATGGATGTAAGGCACACATTTACGATAATAGAGTACAAGTTCAAATGGAGATAAAAGCTTAACTTGGCATATATTAGCAGTGGGATATAACTCATGAACATAAAAACATTACATTTACTAAGGGGCATTCCCCCACAAAAGAATATTTAATGGCCTTATACAGTCATTCAAAGTCTTAAAAGTTTCTTATAGAAGTCTAAACAAAATTTCAACTTCTAGGGAAAACTCCTAGCTCCTGTACCTGCATAGTCGGGTCACGTTGCCTAAGCCATAAATTTGGTAGTTGCAAAAGGAAGAAACTGTAGGGACGTAAGCTAACTAGCTTAGCGAGTGAAATCTTCCACAATAATACTCATGTCACAACAATTTAAATAAGTGATTAAACAAGCAAGTGAATGCACCAAACATATGAGAACAACATACATATGACTATCTGGAAATCATATGTGGATGAACTTGAGCTCTCCATCCCGGGTTAGCAGATTAACGAATACTGCGGTACTAACTTTATGCTGTTTATGGTTCACGGGTAACCGAACAATTATTTCGTTTCTGGATCACGATTAACCGAACAATAATTCTCGTTTATGGATCACGATTAACCGAACAATTAATCTCGTTTATGGATCACGATTAATCGAACAATGCTAATGCTCCTTCCCATTATGATATGCACATGTCAGAATTTGGCATTAGTCCGAATAGTCGATTAAGTCATTTTATTCAGGCGATCAAACAATTTCTCAGACAATATATCATAACTAACTACACAACCAGAATTTATCACTCGGTTTCGATATTCTTATTTTGAGTTCTCAAATCATCATCAACATACAATTTCCCATTATTTCTCATCATACATATTCAATTCATTTGGCCTACATTCTAGTGCACTGATTATTAGGCACATACAATAAAGGAATTGGGAAGAGAAACTCACTCAGCCATGGGTTCGTCGGTCTCTTAATAGTAACAGTCCGGAGGCAAGGATTCGACGTCTTCGGGTTCGCCTAATCACAAAAGAAATAACCTAATAAGTATTCTACCATCTAAGAATGCTAAAACTCTAAAACAACTTAGTGAAATCGAAATTCGCGTCATTTCCAAAGTTCCGATTTAAAATGGCCATAACTTGGTCGTTTTAACTTGGAATTTCGCAAATTTTATGTCGATTTCTATCTACTTCGAAAGAGCTTTCTAAATATGAAGCTTAAATCAAGTTTTGAACATATTTAAGCCTCGGAATTGAAGGATCAGTTCTATCCAGCGGTTATGTTGATTTCGAAAATGCGATTTTCATGAATGTTCTTGAGATTCCTAAGTGAAAAATGAAAATAAATACCATGGTAATGAATTTCCATATCATGAATGTCATGATATGAACTCTTGGGTGCTTAAGTTCTCATAAATTTTTAGATTAAAAGAATTTAGATAACCTTTATCTTAGGAAACCATTGCATGCCATTGTTTAACAAATAACTTTGCTACACTTGGTCACACTTACTTATTCTAAGTATTTTTCTTAGGAAAATTCTATTTGTTCTAAAGAAAAATTGACCCTTATATTAACTATATCCTAAGGCCTTTATTTCTTTGATTAAATCTTCATTTGTAAACCTTTAAGTGAGTCTTATACTAGGGAGGTTCCAAAAATCCGAATTTAGCAAAATTTATTTTTAAGTTGATTCTCTTAAGAAAAATGCATTTTATAGTTAGAACTTTAGGTATTTATTTTACCTATACCCTAAGGACTCCATTTATTCAAGAAAATACCATTTTTGAAGTTGGAAAACTAGCGTTTTCTAACCATCTATTCATTATTACGAATTTTACTTACAAGACTTTCAACTCAAAACTTCTATTAGACTTTATCTCTTGTTTTAAATATTTTCTTTGGTAAAAACTCATTTAAACTCATGGAAAATATCATCAAACATCATCTATCACCTATAGGCTTCATTTTTCTTGTAAAATACATGTTTTGAAGTTGATAAGAGGGTTTTTAAACTAGGTTTTTCATGTCATTCGAGTTTTCCTTAGTTCATTTCTTGAAAATAGTTTTCCTTTTTGGTTTCATTAACTCATTTACCTATAGATCTATATACTAGCAAGATTATTTACTCAAGACAAAAGCATTGATGACCATTAATGCACATAAACTCAAAATATAGATGTGATCTTAAATGCCTACATGAATATGAATGGTAAAATGACAGATCTACTATCTTAAGTGCTTATATAGGTTTTGAAAACATAAAAACTACATTTTTATGAAAGATCTTTTGTTCAAAACACTTTTAGATGAATGATCATGAAGCTCATGGCATGAAAACTTGTTTAAATGTAAGATCTACTATGTGATGGTTTGGTATTCTTGTATTGATATTTCCTTATCCCTAGCAAGAGATCATGGGGATATTTGAATGGAAATATCTAAGAATATCCTTGCTATTACAAGGATCTAAAGATAAGGAAGCAAAGTTCTTTTACTCATGGTAAAATAGGAGACAAATGAAGAAAAAAAAAAAAAGAAAGTTGTGTGTGTGTGTGTGTGGGAGCTATAGAGGCTCACGGCATGGAGGGGTGGAGAGGAGAGAAATGAGAGTATTTTCACCTTTTGGAAGTTTTGAAATAAGAAGAATGAAGTGAGAGAGAGAAAATGTAGTTTATATATGAAATGAAATTAGGTTAATGGGATAAAATAAATAAAAAAAAATTGCACAATGGAGCTTGATTGGGGGGGATTTGATTTTTGATTGATTTGTTTTGATAGTTTGTACATTAAATGTCATAAATTGTGATAATTATTTAGAGACAAATAATCCTTGGAAAAGAAAATGAAATTGAGTGGTTGTAAGGATGTAAGAGGGGGTGTACTTGTGAGTAGTAGTTGGTTGTACTTGTGAATAGTAATGAATAGTAATTAAGACAACTTAATTATCGGTAGTAAGAAAATACAAATAAAAAGGCTATAACTGTATTTTTCATAAACCGAAAGATTGTGAAATTTATATTTTTGAAATCCTTATTAAATTTCGATTCAAATGAGTATTCATGAGTAAATTTTTGAAATTCAAGTTCCGGGGCACGTTTTTCTGTAATGGGTCTCAGGAAAGCCCGGAATTGAAAATTTCTCAAAATATGATCTTTTCTTGGTTTGAAATATATTCAAGAACTATATTCAAGATTAAATTTTCTTATAAAAGCTTCTTAATTGGAAATCGAGGAAAAGCCTGATCTAGGGTTCCTAGTTCTCACTCCAGTCTTAAGCTATTCCGGTTTAGGGTTTTGGTTTCCAGTTCTCGAGTTATCTTGGTTAGTTGAAAAACCGGGATTTATAACCTACCCACCTTAAAAAGAGTTTTGTCCTCAAAACTGAACTGGGATACCTTGTTCCTCAAACAAATCGAGGTATTTCCTTCGAATCTCCTCCTCATCTTCCCAAGTTGCTTCCTCAGAAGGGTGGTTTCTCCACAATACTTTGACATACCGGATCTCTTTATTCCGAAGCTTATGAGTTTTCTTATCCAAGATCTTTACAGGATGCTCTTCATATGTGAGATTCTCCTTTAGTCGAATGGGTTCCAATTCCAATATCTGTTCAGGGTTAGGCACATACTTTCTTAGCACTGATACGTGGAACACATTATAAACTCCTAACAAGCTTGGCGGTAAAGCTAGCCGATAGGCTAAATCTCCCACTCTCTCCAAAATCTCAAAGGGTCCAATATACCTTGGGCTTAATTTCCCTTGAGTCCGCATCCTCTTTATTCTCTTGATCGGGTTTATCTTTAGATAGACATGATTGCCCACTTGGAATTCAAGCTCTTTCTTTTCAGATCAGCCCAACTCTTCTGTCTGTCCTGAGCTTCTTTCATCTTCTGTTGGATGACCCGGACCTTATCAGCTGCCTCCTGAACCAATTCTAGCCCAATAGCTAGCTTTTCTACATCATCCCAAAACAGAGGGGACCTACAACGTCGTCCATATAAGGCTTCATAGGGTGGCATCTGAATGGTTGAGCGGTAGCTATTATTATAGGCAAACTCAATTAGAGGTATGTGATTGTTCTAACTCCCTTTAAATTCCAAAATGCATGCTCTTAACATATCCTCTAAGGTCTGAATGGTTCGCTCGGACTGTCCATCTGTCTGAGGATGGTAGCCAGTATTGAAATGCAACTTGGAGCCTAGGCTCTTCTGTAAGCTTGTCTAGAACTTTGATATGAACCTGGATCCCGATCTAAAATGATCCCTGTTGGTATACCATGAAGTCGTATAATCTCTCTGATGTAGATCTTAGCCAACTTATCTAGCGAATAGGTTATATTGATTGGTAAGAAGTGTGCTGACTTTATCAAGCGATCCATTATTACCCAAACTGCATCACATCCCGTGGAGGTTTTCGGGAATCCACATACAAAGTCCATTGAGATTTGACCCATTTCCATTTGGGGATAGGTAGGGGTTTTAATAATCTTCCTGGCCGTTGATGTTCTACCTTAACTTGTTGACACACTGTAAACCCCCAAAAATTTTCATAATTCTTAGAAAGTAATCCTAGAAGTCCAAATATCAAAATTTAAATCCCGAAAATCGACTCAAGATAAAAACCAAATTCTAGAACGAGCCAAACACCGGAAACGAAACCCTAAAATCGAACCAAGTTAAAACTTAATTCCAAATAAGATCAAAAACGAGATTTCTTAATTTGAGAAATAGGGAACCCTAAAAACGAAATATGTATAGTCCAACTATCGGTTGAAATAGCATCCGTACATCAATCAAATCACCTAACCGTTCCTAACACGCAAATCAAGACAATATATCCAAATAACGATCAATAACAAAATCTTAAAACCCTCGATGAAATTCAGAATAAAGAATTCAATTTTCACCAAAAGTCAAACTAAGTCAACTCATAACCCTAGACTCGGTTAAACGATCCCGAGAACTAAAGACTATTAAATAATCTCAAGTAAAATAAGATAAACCTTTGATAACAAACTAAAAATATAAAACAATCAAAACTCAAAAATTGTACGATCTTACGAATATCTCGACGAAACCAGAAGTCAAACCAGAACCCTAAAATCAACTTTGGTTGCAGTTACTAACATATGCAAGCATACCTACAGAAGTAATATAGAAAGCATTAGGTATATTCTTTAGGGATCATTAGCATCTACTGTACTAACTTTTCATCTTTTATCTAGCTAAAGAAAAAGTTAGAAGAATACTGTAAATAGCAAAAAGCTAAGCTAAAGTCAAAACTAACTATATATACATTTTCAAGTTAATTAAGGATACAAGTTTGTCAATGTAAGACATGATGTAGGATTTGTTTCATCAATTCCTTATTATGTGATTTCTCAACAAACTCAGAGAGTTGTTTGTTGGGAATATTTGCACTTTGGAATTCACTAAGCTAAGCTAAAGCCTCTCTCAAAGTTAGAAACTCTAGATCTAGGTCAGACCATCGGAATCTCTTCATAAATTATCACCAGATCCACATAAAGATTAAGAATCTTTTATTTTAAAACTAACCTAATGAATCTTAAAAATAAGCAACAGAAAGTTTCACTATCCGTCTCTCAAGGTAATTATGAGCAACTCCATTAGTAGCTTAGATCTATTCAAAAGAACTATCTCTTAATCTATTCAATTGAAATCAGACATAGATCTAAAAGGTACACCATACAATTAGACCTATGGAATTAAGTTTTAGCTAATAATTATAAATACCCAGTCAATATTCAATTAAAACGCATTTGAAATCACATATATTAGGTCTTAAATTCATAAGCCCTAAGTAGAAATGATTATTTCTCTATAAATTTATGTAGGCATTAAGCAAAAATTCAAGAGAAATAATAAAATTAAAGATGAGTATTGTAGATTAAGCACAAAAATTTTGCAAGAACAAGCATCTGGTTCAATATGAATTTACCCAGAAAAAATGAATCTTCAGCTAGAAGAAAGATTTCTCTCACTAAAAATTCTCTCACCACTCTATATTATGTTAGGAATTTTTTTATATATGGTACAATATGTTATTATACGTCTGTAAAAGTTTGATTATAGGTAACAAACATAGAAATCATGAAGATTTTATTCGCTAATGTGGAAAATTCTTTTATAACAAATATCGTCTATATCTTAATGCACTTTTATTTAGGGCAACGTGTCATTAACAACAATGAAAGGGTTACTTTTTACGGGTTATATTGCGGGCTCAAATGTTAGCCGCGATCTAAGCTATGTCTTTTCTTTATAGGCGTAATTGAGGGTCAGTTTGAATTGCAGGTGTAACAATAAGTACGATTCTTGGGCGGATTAGTGTTTGTTAAGGCGTGTTTATCTTAGTGTAAATCATGGGGTAAATCGATGGTGCGATTGAGGGCACGATTTGCACTTTACCTTTTTTTCTTGCTTCGGTTGGGATCTTTAGTAGCTGTGGTTGAGTTTGTCTTTACTCATTCGTATTGTTTTACTCTAATCTTGATTCAAATCACTTTGTTTCTTCTTTTCTTAATCTTAGGAGATGAAAATCAACATGTAAATCATAAAAGCACAAAATCATAGGAATTTTCCTAAAAATGTATTATATAAGGCATGGATTCCTATGAAAAAATAGGGTGTAGAAGACTTATCAAGATATTGTCATGTGTATCAAGTAGGGGGAAGCATGGATTAGTTTGGTTTGATTTTTCCTAAAAGTAAATCAAACCATAGTTTACGATTTGGATTTTTTGCCATCCCAAACCAAATCATCAAATCATTAAATAATGGTTTGGTTCGAATTAAAAATTTTCTAAACCATTAAATAATGGTTTTATTCTGTTTGAATTATAGATTAAATCAAAATTCTAGCTAAAAATTTTATTTGTTCTAGCTTTTTTACGTTTGTGTAGATACTTAAATATTTATCACTTTACAAAGCTTACATTGTAAATCATAACAAAATACTTTATGAATTCATCATACTTTTAATATATAGTTCTTTGTAAAACTAGTTATCCACTAATAAAATACATTCAATAACCAATACATAGTAAGTCAGCATTTATAATTTTTAATAGAACCATCAAGTCAATCATCTATCAATAAATTTAGCCAAAATAAAAAATCATCTATCAACAAAATTCATCAACGAATAAAATGATTTGCTGACAAAAATATTAAACAATTAATACATAATAAGAATTTATAACAACATAAATAAATTTCGTGCTTTATAAATTTTAAAAATATTAAAAAAAATAATAGTTCATCATCAATAAAATATATATATATATCATGAACCTAAAGAACAAATTTAAAAATGTATAAGTTAATTTTAATCAATATTCACCAAATAATAAATATCAAATGAAATCATATGAACATATATGACCATTTTAATCAATTATCATAAGAAAAATCTATCGTTATAATTTACAAGTAAAATATTATATATTTTTTGAAAATGGTTTGATTTGATTTTATAGATTGGTTTGGTTTATTTTCTAAACCAAACTATAAATTTACGGATGAAATATTTTTAAACCAAATTGTTAAAAAAACCATATTTTTAGTTTGGTTTAGTGAGAATATTCATGGATGAGCGTACTTGTATCAAAAACTTTAAACAAGTTATTAAACAAGCACATGAAATGTATCAAGCAAGTGAGCAAGCAATACATATGATCTATCAAAATCATATGTTTGAATGGATTACGCCCTCCATTTGAGGTTAGGTATTTCTCTTTAAAACCCATCTTTATCATCCAACTTGTAATTTTTTTTTACTTCTATTCGCCCATCTTATCTTACCATTCTTGTGATTACCTCGTTACTATACTCTCATCCTACCAAGGCATAGTAGCTACATATAATGTGACTCACGTCGTGATACGCATGAATCAATAAATATAACTCTTGATATGTGATTAAAGTAATTTAAAAGCGATTATAGAATTCGCAGATACTACATCATGATAATAAAACACAAATTTAATTAACAACAATTTATGCATCGATATGCTTAGTATACTTTCAACTAATATTATCATACATATTCCATTTTCAACTTTTTCCTACTTCTAGTGCCTCTAGCTACAAGCATAAACAAGTACGTAAAAGTATGAGATAGACTCACTCGATCATCCTTGCAAAAAATTCTTCACTCGTAATAGTAATCTTTATATGGATCTTCCAACTCCTCACCACGTAATCTAAAGAAATACTTGGAATGAGTATTTCATGGAAGTTTTACTCAAACTTTCTAATTCTATTTTACTATTTTGTTAAAAATCGAATGAATGGAAATTCCAACTTAAAATGGTCATAACTTGCTCATTTTAATTCGGAATTTCACATATAAGATATCATTTTCTACCTACTCGAAAAGAGTTATATATTTCTAAGGTTATTTTTGACATTAAAAGATGTTTGGGTTTTAAAATAGGTCAGTACATATTTAACAAGAAAATCCTAGCCCTTAAATTGTAGCTTTTCAAAATTTTACTTTATCCAAAAGTCCATTACACACATAGAAATTTATATAGTTTGAAAAATCCTTTAATATAGATATATACTCATATTATATGCATGATTCAAGTGATGTTATCTTAATAATGATTTTTCATAAAACAGTTTAGTTTTAGAAGTTGGAAAATAAAGTTTACAAAATCTTTCTTTAAGTTGTTGGAAGAAAAATCAAAATTTTGGTTTTGATACTAATGAATGCTTATTCTTATGAAACCATCATTTTTATTTTCTTAACTTTACAAGGATAGATTTTTTTCTTAAAGACTTGGATCTTTAAGTTATCTAACAATTTCTTAAGTAAATATTGAGCTAGTAATTTAATCTTAACTTAGAAAACTTACTTTGTTTCTAATATTTTTTTCAAGGTGTTGATGTAAATCTTATAAAAAACTTTTTAAGAAAATATTACATAGTAAAGAATTATCAACATTAAAAACTTATAATAATCATATTTTAATAGTTTAAAAAGATCATAGTTGAAACATTTTCCTAAGTTATATACATTCTATTTTCTAAGTGGATTTTTAACTAGTGAGTTGATCTTAAACTTGTCTTAGAAAAATTGTTTAATTCTTAATATTTTTCAATATGTGGGTATGAATCCTATAAATAAGTCCTTAGGAAAAATTTATATAACAAAGAATTGTCAACCTTAAGATTTAATAATTTATTTTAGTATTTTGGAAAAAGAGTAAGAGAACCACATAATTCAGTTTTGAAGTGTTTTTGCATAATAACAACACTTACAATTATGAAAAGGATATTGTTGAATCATGACCCTAAGTTTTAATAGAAATTTTTTATAAGTGTTAAAATCATGTTTTTAAAGAATTTAGTTCTTATTCTTAAGTGAAAGAAAATAACTCCTTTTTTTTTTTTGGAAATTTTATCAGGATAACAACATTAGGTTTATGCATGAATATGAACTTATAATTATGTAAGAAGAATAATGTACATAAAAATAAAGGTCATAGAAAATAAGCATATAAGTAAAATCAAGTATTGAGAAGTCTTACCTTATATCAAGGCTTCCCAGAACTTAGAATGGACTAGTTCCAAAAGAAAAACAAGAAAATAATAGGTAAAACATGGGAATCTTAGATTTATATTAAGGCTCCCCGGACTTAAATTATGGATAAGTCTTAAAAAAAGAAAAATAAAACGTTTTGACTTGATGATGACAAGTCTAAGACTAGAATGACTAGTCTTCATAAAATTGCATGAAATAAATAAATATATTGCAAGAAATATAAGAGCATGAGTAAATAAAAGTTATGTTAGTGAGCTTATAGGCTCTAAGAACATATATATATATATATATATATTTAAGAACATATAGGAGTTAAATTAGAAGCAAGAATAGTATATTATAACATAATAACAATACAATATTACAATTTTATATGAACAAGAATAAAATATATGAACATATTATTGCTTTCTTAGGTCTCATGGTTTTAGAAAACATAAACTATTGTCATGTTAAATTACATGAACATAAAGAAAAATTTTAGGATTTTTTCTTTTTTACCTAAGATTGATGTGATGGAAGAGAAAATGGTGTATTGGTTATTGTAAGAAAATGGTTGTTGTATGAAGAAGAAAAGAAGAGAGTGTTGGGAGGAAATTTTGGAGAGAGAAGTTGTGGAGAAATTTTGGTAGAGTTTTGTTGAGTGAAATGAAAATGTGTGAAAGAAGTGGAGGAAAATGGGGTATTTATCAAGGTAGTCGGAACCGGACCGGACCGGCCGGTTCGAATCGGTTCGACTGGAATTGGAGGTAGGCGCGGGCCGGGTCGCTTATGTGACCCATTTTTGAAGAAAACCGGAGAGACCCGGTCGACCCGGTCGGTTCGACTGGCAACCAGTCAACCCGGCCAGGTCTGACGGGTCAAAATGCTCCATATTAAAAAAAAAAAAATCCCAGCCTTTCCCTTTTATTTTCCCGCACCTGGCCTCTGCTGTAAAAAAAAAAAAAACGCTGCCCAAAAAGAGACAGAAATTGAAAACAGTAAAATAAACACACAAAAGCAAAATCAAAATCAAAAGCAAAAAGGAAAACTAGATCCAGATCCACACGCAGCTCCGGAATACATTTTCGGATTTTCCCTTGACGTGAAGCAAAAAGGTAAGACCGTAAGAGTTGATCAAATACTGTATGGATTATAAATGTTCCCAATGATTGATTTTGTTATAAAAAACAAAGATATTAGGGCCCTCGGATGGTTGGATCATGTGGGTTTTGTGTGAATGCGAACACGGACTAAGATAAATCGGTTGAACAAAAATTCTCTGTTCTTCTTTCAAGTGTAGTAACGTATCGAGGTTGTGGTTTTGGTCTAGAATGTCAGTCCTACTAGATGCGGGTTAGGCGATGGCGATGGCGCTGTTGTTTTTATCATTTAGCAGTAGTTAATGAATTTAGCAGTAGTGAATGAATGTGAGATGACTGTGTTGGTTTAGTTTTTAAGTTTTTGTTTTGGTGAATGATTTAGTTTTGGTTTGTCAATTATCGTGGCGGCATTGATGGTTTGTGGGTTTGCTTTTTAGATTTGGTTTTGGTAAGGCATTTTGGTTTATGGCGTTGATGGTTTATGGTTGTCGACGTTGGCATGGGTATTGTGGAGTTTTGATTTTGATTTGATGGTTATTGTTTTGATTGTTCAAGGTAGTGTTTTGGGTTATTCTGGAGGTTGTGGGTTTGTGTTTTGTTCTGAATTGGAAAAGCATTGCCTGCTAGCCATTAGTCTTTTTCGAAAGGTATATATCCATTTCGAATCAACGTCATCATATCCATAGATTTTTGAGATAATTTTCTTATATATCTCATTTTAACATATGAAAGTAATAAAAATTTTCATTTTCTCTCCGATTCATGCAAGTGGGCATAATAAATATAAGACATGACATTTTTTTCCCTTTAGTTTTTCCATTGGATATGACAGTCATTAGATTATATTGCATGAATTCTCAAAACCCTAATTATTAATGTTTTTAGCATTACAATGTACGACCACTAATCTCATATGTCTCAAAATCACCAGATAAGATTCCTTTCTTTTTCAATTATTGTCTGCTTGGTCTTATATGATGTCAAGAGTAGCAATGACTGAAGGAAAGCATGCACACTTCAAAGATGACTGGATTAAATATCATAAAAGAAAAGAAATAGGTTGTTCCTAATGCAAGACAAAGACAAAAACAACATTGATAGGATGAAAATTTGTATTACTTAAGTGAGTTAATAAGAATGGTGGCTGCTTGGAAATATATACTTGGTTTCTTTTGGATATTCATGTTTGTAAGCTGCACAATTTCATTGAATATCATGAAAAAGAAATTCACAGGTTGATGTATTTCATCTAATTCAACTAATCATAACGTTATTTTTTTTAACAAAAATATAGGTTGTTGAAAAAGAAGAAAAGAATAGAGAAGAGACATGTCGAGTAGTCAATCTTCTTCTTTAGTTCGTACAAAGAATGATCCTGCTTGGGAGCATTTTAGCTCATCTACTAATGAGAAAAGGAAGATGGTATTCACGTGCCTTTATTGTGGATCTACATATCAAGGTGGAGGAATCAATAGGATGAAATATCATTTGGCAGGGATTCGAGGCAATATTGCATCTTGCAAGAAAGTACCAAGTGAGATCCAATAAAAAATGTTGGCATATCTCAAATTTGTCAAACATAAGGATCAAGACTCTGATGAAGTTCACTATACTCAATTTGAAGATGGTGAAGAAGAGATTGAAGTGGAAGAGTTACAAGTTTTGCCAATACAAAAAAAAAAAAAAAAAGTTTGGAGTAGAGAAATATGTCACTAAGAACACCCCTCCATTGTTCCAACCAGGTATAAAGAGCGCACTAGTTGGTAAACAAGCAGTTCAAAGAGCACACACTAGGGGTGTTCATGGACCGGTTAACCGGTCTGTGGCCTTATTTTTTGAACCTAACCGTAATTATCGGTTTTTAAATATCCCGATCCTTAACCGGTCCATTATAAACGGTTAACCGCCTTAACGGTTAACCGTTTTATATTCGGTTAATTTATTTGGTTTTCAATTTTTAACTATTTAACGTAATGGTTTCAACAAATCAAATTGATAATTTCAAAAAACCTTTTTTTAGCCTTTATCATAAAGTTTTTCTTTAAACTATTATATATATACTAGAGCTAAAAAAAAGAAAATGAAATTAAGGAAAAGGGAAAAATGAACCTTTGAATGTATCATTAACAATAAAATCAAACTAAATCAATTACCAAATTAACTCCATTAATCATAAGATAATAGTATTTTATTCGAAATTCAAGGAATATTAACATAGGTAAATTATATGTATATGAAAATCATATGTATATATATAAAATATTATTTATATATGTATATTATATATATAATATATTTATAAATACTGAAACGATTAACCGTTAACCATCGGTTTTTTGTGGTTACAAACCGAAACCGAAACCGAAAACCGAAAAAAATAAAAACCGCAATCCTAAACCGAAACCAATGGACTGGTTAACCATATTTTTTGGATTGGTTTTACGGTTTCGGTTCGGTTTCTCGGTTTCATCGATTTTTTTGTACACCCTTAGCACACACAGCATTAGCTAGATGGTTTTTTGATGCATGTATACCTTTTAATGCTTTGAAGTCAACTTATTTTCAACCTGCAGTAGATGCTATTGCAGCAATAGGTACTGGATATAAGGGACCATCTTATCATGCCATGCGCATTCAGTTGCTGGGAGATTGGAAAAAGGAGTGTCAATTGCTGATTGATTCATACAGAAGCAATTGGGCTAAATCAGGATGTACAATAATGGCTGATGGTTGGACTGATCAAAGACAAAGGACCCTCATTAATTTTCTAGTGTACTGTCCTACTGGGATGATGTTTGTTAAATCAATTGATGCATCTGACATTGTAAAGGATGCTAATAATTTATGCAATATGTTTTCAGAAATAGTTGAGTGGTTGGGCCTTCTAATGTGGTGCATATTGATACTGACAATGCAAGCAATTATATTGCAGTTGGGAGGTTGTTGCAAGAGAGGTATGATCATATATATTGGTCTCCTTGTGCAGCACATTGCTTGAATTTGATGTTGAAAGACATTGGCAAGATGAATCACGTAGATGAGCTTGCAAAGCGTGCTTCTAAGGTAACTATATTTGTATATAACCATATTCACTTGTTGTCTTGGCTGAGAAAAAGAGAGGGTTGGAAAGAAATTGTTTGTCCTGCAGTAACTCGATTTGCCACTACTTTTATTACTTTGTAAAGTATCTTTGAACATAAGCACGGCTTGCAAGCTTTGGCAACAAGTACACATTTCACATGTCATAGGCTTTTAAAATGTGCTGCTGGAAAAGCTTTTACTGCTATTGTGTTAGACACATCATTTTGGGAAGATTGTTTACTCATGGTGAAAGTCACAACTCCGATTATGAAGCTCTTACGTATTGTGGATGCTAATGAAAAGCCTTCTCTTTCTGCTATTTATGAAGGATTTTCTAGGATTCGTAAGGGGATTATATCAGTTTTTAAAAATAGACAAAAATTGTATAGTCCTTATATCAAAATTATTGATCAGAGGTGGGACAAACATTTTGGTCGTGGTCTACATGCTGTAGCTTATTTCTTGAATCCAGCATTCATGTATGATGATACATTTGAAGAAACTGCAGAAGTTATGCAAGGCTTATATGATGTGCTTGAGAAAAAAAGTATTTGTGGTGATAGCATAGCTGTAATCAAAGACATGAAATTGTATCGTGAAAGAAGAGAGAGTTTTGGTCGGGAAATAGCCATCAAATCTGTCAAAACATTGCGACCAGGTAAGTGACCATAAATACTAGAATCAAAACTGGTGTTACTATTTATTTTTCACAATTGTTTGACTTGCTTTATTGAATTGTAGATGATTGGTGGAGGTTTTTTGGTCATAGTGCTCCTACATTGCCAAATATTGCTATTCGAATACTAAGTCAAACTGCTTCTGCTTCTGGATGTGAGTGTAATTGGAGTTTCTTTGAGCGCGTCCACAAAAAAAAAAAAAAAAAAAATAGATTAGAGCATCAAAGGCTTAATGATCTTGTTTATGTGAACTACAATTTGCGCTTGAAGAATAGGTATGTAAATTATCTTAACTTTATCATAGTTCACCTTATGTATTTTTAAAATTTTTTCCTTTGCTAATTATTTCTTTATAGGCATGAAAATAAGAAGAAAAGTTATGATCCAATAGATTTTGATTACATTGAGAAGCCGGATTTTTGGATTACTGAAGAAGAGGAAGATTCACCTTCTAAACTTAATTTTGATGAGATAATTGAACAAGCAATTTATGAGGATGATGCTACCCTGGTAACAATTGATGGTTTGACTAAAGGTTAGTCATCTATTTCTGAATTATTAATTCTGTATATGTTCATTGAATATTTTTTCTTAAGACTTAGTATTCTTCTTTTCTTTTTTCTTTTCCTTCTTTTCGCCCAAATGATACAGAGATTAATGAAGAGGTTGATTTAGATGCAATTGAAGACTGAGCTGACTTTATGCATACCTTTGAATCAAATGAAGATTGGGATGACATTCATTGAAAGTTAAATTAATATCTTAGTTTATATTATTTTGTTTTTGTTTTTGATATGTACAATGTGATTTTACTTTAATGTTGGATTTGATAGGGTAAATTTCATTTATTTACTTTGTAACGGTTGGGATTTAACATAAAAATTCATTTTTCATCGACCCCGGTTCAACCCCTTGACCTTGGCCCCCCAGCATATCCGGGTCAAGTCCTAGTCCGGCTTTGACAACCTTGGTATTTATAGATAAATTTGGAGGGAAATTGTAGTTAATTAAATAAATAAAAAAGAAAAGAAAATTGATGGCATGAAGGAGAAGAGTGGTTAAAAATTGATTTTAAAAGAAAAATGTAAAAGAAGTGTAATATACAAATAAATATTTTATACTAAAGGGCAAAGACGTCATTTGATATAAAATAAAAGGGTTTTATGGTCAACCCTAATGTTTAAATTAATTACTTTTGTCATTTATCAGATATGTGAGAGAAGACGATGAGATGGAGGGGAAATCAAATGGGCATAAGGCTAAGCTGGCTAAACACTATCGGCCTAACTTTCTATGCCACCGGCATACATATTGAAAACTCCCAGCATATGTAAAGTGAAGGAAATGAAAAGCCACGATTTTTATTATATCTTTCTTCTTTGTTCTCTATTTCGACATAACCCTAAACCTAGCAGACATCCTCTGGCGCATTCATAGCCGTCAAGACGATTCTGTAATCTAGATCAGGTAATCAAATCATCAATTTTCCTTTAAGTTTCATAGATCTATCAAGTTCTTAGAGTTTTTATATTGTTTTGAAGGAGAATTGGAGAAAACCCTAATTATCTTGGAGATCTGGATTTGGTGTTAAAAAGGATTCTATAGTCCAGATCAGGTAATCGATCTTTATTTTCTTCTATAGGATTTTACATATATATTAGTTTCTCAGAGTATTATTTATGGTTTTGAAAGAACTTTTGGAAGAGGAACCCTAATTGAGTTGAAAAATATGATTTTTGGTGATTAAGGAGAATTGGGAGTCAATTCTAGGTAAGTTTATATGTTCTTAACCTTTATGATTAAAAAGAAATGATTTTTATTGGTTTTGGTTTAATTTGTATTGAATGGATTTTAAGGTTTAGAGGAATTATGGAGGAAAATTTTGATATTTTGGAAATTTTGTGATTCCATAAACAAGGAAAATGGGTGAGATTGATTCTTTTAACCCTTTAGATGATTTAAAAATATAATCTTTTGTTAAAGTTTTTGTATTGGTTGTTAGGAATCAAAGTTCTTAGAGATTTGGAAGAAAATCCTAAATTGTGGTCTTTGAGGATTTTGTGGCTTTACCATTTATAGAAGAAAGGTGTTTTGGTGAATGAGGGTTATGTTCCTAAAGCGAAATCAGGTACGACCATTCTTATTTGTTTTATGTGCTTGTAGCTTTAGATTTGTTTGCTGTATGATGTAGGATTAGAATTCTAAATTGACTTAATTCTATATGACAATGAGAAATTATGTTTGCTGCTTGTGTTTGGCTTTGGTTAGTAAAGACCATGCAGAGTGTGATACTAACGAGGCAACCTAATGATTTATGTGTGAGATTGTCCCGAGTAGACTTGTGCATAGAAATGATTCTGGTAGATTAGGTTTTGATAGAGGCCGCGGTGTGTGATGATTCTCCAACACCAATATATGTATATAATTACCTATGTTTAAAAGTTGGTTGATTTTCAAGGGTCTGAATTACTCTAAGTTTGGAATTGGGGATTCATAGTTCTAAAATGTGTTGTTTGACTAGCTTAATAAAGATAATAATCTGATTGGTTGCATTAGAATAAGTTGCATTTCATATATATGTTGCATGTGCATATGTATTTGTTTTGTGGATTGGCGTACCGGGCCTTTCGCTCATTCCATTCATTTTTCAGGAACAAGAGAAGATAAGATGATTTTTTTTTAGGATCCAAAAAATTATAAAATTGATTTTTTTAAATCCTTGTATAATAACAAGTCTAATGGTATTATTGGAATATTTTTACTATTCCGGGCACTAGGGTACATTTTTCGAGAATTAATCCCGTCTGGTTTGAAATGAATGATTTTTGGGCTAATCTAATCTTTTTAGGCTTCCTCATATCATTCTAAACTATAATCCACTATAAGCTCATTTCTATTATCTTCGGCTTTCGAGCGCAAGATTAGCAGAGTTTAAACTACTAGTTTACTTTGATCATAGTTGACTTTTGAAATTTCGATTTGATTAGGGTTAGGGTATATTCCAACTTTGCCCTAGAAATTGAGGGATTTACAGCTTCAACCACAAAAAGAGGAACTGTAAAAGATATCTAAGGGGGTGTAAGCTTACTTGCTTAGTGAGAAATATTCCCATAACAATGTACTCATACAACAAAGTTCAAAAAAAGTTAATTATACAAGTATATATAACGCAACAAACACGTGAGCAAATAATACACATGATTAACTGGAAATCATATATTGAATAGATTTATGCCCTCCATTCGAGGTTAGGTATTTTGGGCCTATACGACTAAAGTTCACAAATAGTAAACTTTTGTAGTTCTTTTGGGCTACTACTCACCTTTAAAATATTGTTCATACGAGCTCCTACGCACTAAAATTATTAAAGCAAATTTTTGGGCCCCTACTTGTCCCACCAAGGATATAGTATTGAATGCAATGTGAATCACTTCATGATGTGTATGAATTCATTTAATTAAATTCTTTTGGCATGACATTATTCAATATAATACTAAAGTAACAACTTGATTATAGACAATTCAATCCTCGATATACTTAGTGTAATTTCAACCAACATTATAAGGCACATGCGCTTTCCATTTTTATCTTTCCCTATTTCTAGTGTTTTTTATACCACAAGTAAAAACATAAGTACGATAATTAAGGAAATAAATTCACTTAGTCATAGTGCGGTAATTCACTAATTGTAATAGTTATTGAGGTAAGGAAAGTCACTTTTCTCGTTACCTAAACAACAAAAATATCCAAAATGAGTATTTCATGAAAATTTTACTTAATCTTTCTAATTCTATCTTATCATTTTCGTCAAAATTCGGATTATGTGATATTTCAATTTAAAACAACCATAATATGCTCATTTTAACTCGGAATTTTGTATATTAGATATCTTTTTCTACCTACTCAAAATGATCTATCTATTTCTAAGGTTATTTTTAGTATTTAAAGCCATTTGGGTTGCAAAATGGATTGGTACATATTCAACACAAAAATTTCAGCCCTTAATTTCTAATTTTCCTAAGTTCTACATCATATAAAAAAATTTATAGCAAACACACACACACACACACACACACACACACACATATAGTTGAAAAATATTTTAAATAGATATATACTCATATTATATGCATGATTTTATTGGTGTTGTCTCAAAAATGATTTTCATAAAACAATTTATTTCGAGAGTTTAAAAAACGAAGTTTACAAAGTCTCCTTTTAAGTTGTTGGAAAGAAAGTAAAAAAACTGAGTTTGCTACGAAGAGTGCCTACTCATTGTATCTATTATTTTTATATCTTCTTAATTGAAAGATAAATTTTACTTCTCAAAATTTAGTTCTTTAAGTTGTCTATCCAATTTTATTTCCTAAGTGGATTTTTTACCAGTAAGTTGCTCTTAGACTTGATTTAGATAAATTGTTTGGTTCTTAGTGTTTTTCAAAGTATTGGTATAACTCCTATAAATAAGTTTTTAAGAAAAAAGTTGCATAACAAAGAATTATCAACATTTAAAAATATATAAAAAAAATTCACTTTAACAATTTAGGACTAATATATTTGAACTGTTATCCTAAGTTTTAGTGAAAATTTTTCGTAAGTATTAAAAATTATGTTTCTCGAGAGTTTAATCCTATTTTAAGTAAAAGAAAATAACTTCTTTTATTTCTTTGAAAATTTTATCAAGACGATAATATTATAATCATGCATGAATATGGACTTATAGTTATGTAGGAAAAATAGCTTATATTGAAAATAAAAGACATAGAGAATTAAAATAAACATACATATATATATATATATATAAGAACAAAAATTTGGAAATCTTAGCTTGCATCAAGGTTTTCTAGAACTTAGATTTGGACAAGTTCCATAAAAAGACAAGCAAAACATAAAAAAGCTTAAGAAAAAGAAAAAGAAGAAACTTGTGAAGTCTTAGATATTTATTCAAGTTTCTGGGACTTAGAATGGGCAAGTCCCAAAAGAAAAGGCAAAAAAAAATAATAAGAAAAACATGGGAGCCTTAGATTTATGTCAAGGATCCTCGAACATAGATTATGGTCAAGTCCTAAAGAAAAAATAAAGCGTTTTGACTTGAAGCTGACAAATCTAAGACTAGAATGACTAATATTAATTATTTGCATGAGATAAATAAATTGCAAGAAACATAAAAGCATAAATAGAGTTAGATTAGTGAGCATTAGCTCTAAAAATATATACATACTTATATTTAATATATAGAAGTCATTGTAAGTTATTGTCACGCCCCAAAGGTACCCTAAACGTAACAATCCGCCCCACTTATTAAATGCTTAAGTATGACGACCTTAGTTATTCCCATAAGCTTCGATATTAGGTGTAAGGCGTACTCTTACAATATTTAGAGGACCATGCTTTGTAATATGAAGCTTAAGAAAATACAATAACAAATTAAGAAATGGAAATCATAATATTCATTCATTTATAATAATTGTCTTACAAACCTTAAGGGCATTCCCCCGTAAAAAATATTAGAGTCTATTACAAGAATTTTTTCTATGAAGTCTACATCTAAACTAATGCTAAACTTCATTTAAAATTCCTTAACCAAAAAAGGAAATACCTGACTGCAAGGTCCATGTGGCTTCAACCACAAATAGCTAAAGTGTAAGAGATATCTATAGGGGTATAAGCTAACAGGCTTAGTGAGAATTATTTCTATAAGTAAATACTTGAGTAGCAAAAATTCAAATAAGTTATTTAAGCATTCAAGTGAAATGCAATATACGTGAGCAAGCAAGGCATATAGTTTTTCAAGAATTATATGTTGAATGGATTTTTGCCCTCCATTCGGGGTTTGATGATGATAAGTAATCTCAAAACAGTCGTCTTAGTTAAGTTATGTTGTTGATCATTATCGCCAAGCATATTAAGTCTATTTGTGTTGAGCCATGCTTTTGGATTACCACTAAGCATTGTTTTAAATTCTTGTCGCCAAGCATTGCTTTGATCATTGCTGCCAAGTATTACTTTCGATTATGTTACTATCCTTTCACCCAAGGGTAATAACCCCATGCAATGTGATCATACGTGGTATGCATGAATCAATTTATTTAAGATATCATAGCATTATTATTGTAATTTTTAAGGTGGTCATAGAATTTTAGACATATCAAGTTCTATGCTAAGATAAGCAATTTTTTACAATCAATTCCCGCCTCGACATTCTTAGTGTCCTTTCATACAACTTTACATACATAGCATTTTGTCTTTCCTTAATTCTAATGCATCTATACTATAAGCACAATCAAGTACATAAGTTAAGGAAATAAACTCACGTTGCCATGGCTATACTTCTTCTAAATGGAAGAGTCGATCGAGCAATCCACTTAGTCAAAGTAGTCTTTGGGATATGAATATTCTTCCTCGGGATCACTTAGTTAAGAAAAATACCCATAATGAGTATTTCTTGATAACTCTCTTGAAATTTGACAAAACTATGTCATTAGAACGTCAAAATTCTTATAGAAGACAATTCTAATTTAAAATAGTCATAACATGATCATTTTAACTCGGAATTACGCATATGATATATCGTTTTCTACCTATTAAAAAAGATCTATCCATTTCTAAAACTATTTTCATCAAACTAGGTCATTTGAGCTCCAGAGCAATAGTGATCAGATTCACCACGAAATTTCCCATCCCAAAAGCATTTGTTTCAATCATCAAATCATCCAAAAATTGATTTGTTAAATACTTAGTTATCTATATAGTTGATAAATTCCTTATTATAGATGTATAGCTCATATTTTCATACATGTTCAAGGATTTGTTGTCCAAACAAAATTTTTTAATAAAAACAATCTTAGTTAGAAGTTTAGAAAAATCATAATTTACAAGAAATCCTTTTGTAAATTCTTTTAAAAATGAATGTTTTGATTCTTTTGTTTTCAAAGATTATTCTATGTTTTCCTCGGTGATTTTTCCATAAAAATGAATTTCTCTATTTTTCCTTTTCAAAACTCTTAACATTAGTATCACTTATTTTTAGTTTCCTATGTATTTCCTTTGACTATTATTTTGATCTTAGTTTGAAAAATTATATTTCCTTTTTATGGGGTTTCCTTTTATATTATGTTTTTAGAAAAGAACCTATTATTGCCATAATTATGGTTTTAGAAAAAGTCTCTCAAAGTAATGGTATTTCTGAAATTATAATGAATTCTTCCTAAAGCTTTGAGAAAGATGGATTCCTTTTAATAATTTAAAAACTCTAATCTCTTTTAGAACTTCTCCTTTGGTGACGAATTTTTTTTTGTAAAAAGTATCGTTTAAACTTTGCAATTTAGACAACAACCTTTGTTTTGTATGAATATGAGAATAATAACAAGCAAAGTTATAGTAAAATAATATAAGTCAAGTATTGAGAGTCTTATCTTTGAATCAAGGCTCTTAGACTGAGAAATGGACTAGTCCCGAAAAGAAAAGAAAATTGTTTTAACTTGATGAGGACAAGTTTAAGACTAGAAAGACTAGTCTTAAAATAGCATGAAAGTAAATAAATTGCATTGCATGAAAATAAATAAATAACAAGTGAGCTTATATGCTCTGAAGAATATATATAGATACACAAATATATTTAATTAGATATAGTTAAGAAGTTAGCATAATAACAACAATAATAAGTACAAAACATAATAACAACATAAAAATATAGAAACGGATTTTCATGAACAAGAACAATACATAAACATAGTCTAGCTTCCATAATATCAAGTTTAGAAAACTCACACCATGGTTATATAAAATTACATGACATGGTAGTAAATATGAAAAGAAGTTTCACCTAAAGAGAAGTTGGAAGTATGTATAAATGGCTTTTGTGTGCGAGAATAAGAAAGTTTTGCGATATTGGAGAGAGTTTTGGAGAGAGTTTTGAGAGAGTTTTAGAGGAGAATTTTGGTAGTGAGTTTGTGGGTAGATGAACTATGAAAGAAATGAAAGAGGATGTGGATATTTATAGGAAAATGAGGAGTGAAGTTTGTGTAATTAAAATAAATAGAAAAAGACAAAAAATATGAGTGAGAGAGAATGAGGGGGGAGGGGGTGGCCACTTCAAAAGAGAGAGGGGAGAGTTTTATTTATTTTTTATTTTTATATTTTTGTTAATTATGTATAATAATATGTAAGGTAGATGTGATATAAAGTTATGAGAAAGGTAAAAAGTAAGGAAAATAGGTATGTAGAGTATAAGCGTAGGTGGTAGAAAAAGTAGAGATAGATGAATAGTGTAGAATAATAATGAATAGTGTAATGTAAAGTAGATGTCACTAATAAAGTACCAATAGTAAGAAAATACACATATAAATGCGATATCTGATATTTTTAGTTACCAAAAAATTATCAAACTGATATTTTTGAAAATCTTATATTTTTACAAGTCTAACGGTACGTCCGGAATATTTTTACTATTTCGAGTCCTGGAACAAGTTTTTCGAAAAGCGTATTCGTTCGGGTTCAAAACGAATTACGGTTTGACTAATATGATATTTTTAAGCTCTCTTATGTTATTACGAATTATTCTATACACTAATCTCTTACTTACTCACTTAAGGTTACGAATACGGGTTTGCTGGACTTAAACTGTTACGTCTAACTAGGGTTTTGTTGACTTTAAGGTTTCGGTTGACCTTCTAATTAGGGTTTGAGCTTAACCGATCAAAAAACTTTAGGGGTTACAGTTATAATGAAGAATAAAAAGTATAAAATGATATAAAATAAGGAAGTTTTAAGGTAAAAAACTAAGCATATTGTGTTTACATGGCAGAGATGTGATTGGAAAAATGGATTTTGGCAGAGTATACACCAGCTTCAATGCCATCGGCGTTGGGTTCTACGCAGCTGGCATATGTTGATGTGGCTTAAGCGGCGTAGAGCTGATGTTAGATAAAAGAAAAATCGATTAAGTTTAAGTACACTGCTAGTGTATAAGGTACGCCGCCAGTGTTGGGATGTACACCGCTAGCATACATGCCAACATACATGTTAAAGAAAAATGACCCTAGACAAATGGCAAACTGATACGTCGCCAGTGTTGGAGTACATCGCTAGCATACATGCTGACACATGTTAAATAAAAACGACCCTAGACAAATGGCAAACTGATACGCCGCCAGTGTTAACGTTTACATCACTGGCCTTTAGGCTACACCACAGGCATATGTTTAGGAATTGTCGTTGTATGTTACGCAAAAGACCAAAAGTTGCATGAAATCCATATATATATATATATATTTTCCTTTGCTTCCTTCTCCAAAGCATCCTTAAAACCTAGAAAATCATCTCTGTGTTGGTTCTAGTGTGCAAGGAGATTTTAGAAGGTCAGTTTAAGGTAATCAAGCTCTATCTTTTCTTTAGGATTTGTAAAATTTATTGTTTTTCTTAAGGTTTATATGTTGTTTTGAAGAGGAGATTGGAGAAAACCCTATTTTCGTGGAGATCGAGAAATTTTTTGTTTAGAAAGGATTTCTGATCAAGTTTAGGTAAGTATTTTATGTTGTTAATCCTTATGATTTCATAAAAGAAGTTTTTGATGAATTTTGGTTTGTTGGCTTTGAATGGAGTTATAGGGTTTGGAGATTCTATTGAGAAGATTGGTTCTTCTAGAGAATTTTTGTGGTTAAATGAAGGAAAATGGTATGGATTTGTTATTCTTTGGAGATTAGGGTTTTAGATGATTTTGGATTAAAATTAATTTATTGATAAGATATGTATTGATATTATGTTGTTTATACGATTAGGATTTTATGGAATTTAAGTTCATAGTTCCGTTTCTTGGGATTGATATAGGTACAAACAGTCCTTGTTTGATGTATGTGCTTGTAGGTTTAGAATTGTTCAACGAATCTAATTATATTGGACTTTTAATTATATTGTTTGTTGCTTGTGCTGGGCTACTATTAGTAAAGACTACACAAAGTATAATACTAACGCTGACAACTTGATGATCCATGTGTGAGGGTGCCCCGAGTAGACTCATGCATAGAAACGATTCCTGTAGATTACGAGTCACGCCAGCTTAATTGTGGTACATGACGATGTGTGGCTAGTACCCAACATCACTATACATATATTAAAGTATTTTATATAAAGGTTTGTTTTCTTCGAGGTCATAAGTTACTCCGGGTTTAAGACTATTTGCAATTGGTTCTAAACTGTGCTATTTTTTTCACTAATTAAAGATAATAACCTATGTGTGCTGCATTAGTTTAGGTTGTATGTGAGATTTGTATGATGCATGTTCATGCGCTTTTGTTTATGGTTTGATGTACTGGGCGATTTTGCTCATTTTTTATCTTTTTCAGGAATAGGTGAAGATCAAGTCTATTATGATTTGTCGGGATTTTATGTTTATGTGGATTACAGGAAGGACGATAATAGATCAGACTTCTCTGCTGATGTTTAGGATATTTGGCTTGGGTTTAGAATAATATGAAGACCTTATTAGATTTTTATGTTTTAAAAGTTTAATAATGTTTTAAGGATTTTCCTTTTATATTATAAGTTTGATTATTGTTGGCTAAGATTTATGCCAACAAGGATATTTGAAAGTTTATTTTTTTGAAAGCATCTCAAACAGGTACATTTTATGTGAGTATCGAAGATTATTGTTATTGTTTAATAGTGGTATAGAGTTTTATAGTCTTGGCATATTCTTATAAAGAGAAGGACACGGGACGAGTTGTAATGCCTTCAAATTAGGGCGTTACAGTTATGTTAGGAGCAAAAATAAAACAAGCACATAACAATGTTTATAAATAAACATGGTGTTGGACAGGATTTAAACAAGTTGTTATTTTCATGATTTCTTCCCTAGCACAAAGTTTATGGGGTTTTAGAAATAAAACAATAAAGTGTTCATGTTGTATTAACATGAAAGAAAAGAAAGGATTTAGATTTTTACCAAAGGTTTATGAGAATGGATGGTGGTGGATTATAGATGAATAAAAGAAAAAAAAATTGTGGAAATTGTTTAGTAAGGTAAGGAGACGCTCATGGTTTGGAACGGGGAGAAATTTGAGAAATGAATTTGATAGAGTTTTGTCATGGTTTGGGAAGTGTGTGTAAAGAATTAAAGGGAAGGGGGTATTTATAGAGTTTTGGAGTAAAAATTAAAGTAAATAAAATTAATTGAAAAAAAAAATTGGATAGAGAGAGAGAAATGGGGGCGCCAACTATAGTATGTAGGAGAGAGACGAATTAATTAAATTTATATTTATGTGATGAAAAGTAAGTAATGTATAATGTAAGTTATGTATAAAGTTTTATGGGAAAAGAAAATGTAAGAGATAGGTGTATAGATTATAAGAATAGATAGTAAAAAAAAAGTAGAGATAGAGGAATAGTAGTGAACAGTAATGGATAGTAATTTAAATAGTAAGCAAGATAAATAAATTATTGGTAGTAAAGAAATTACACGTAAAAAGGCTATATTAGATATTTTTAGACACCAAAAAAATTTCTAAAATAGATATTTTATGAATTCTCATCTTATTATGAGTCTAAATATGTTATCAAATTATTTTCATCATTTTGCATACTAAGACATTGTTTTCAAAAACTGATCCCGTTCGGGTTTGAAAAGAACGAATTTTTGATGAATCTAACCTTTTTAGGTTATATTACATTATTACGGACTAAATCTAAGATTATCTCATTTATATTGTTTTTAGGATTTCGAGTGCGGGATTACCAGATTTAGACTCACTAGGGTTTGTTATTGACCTAATTAACTTTAGTTTTTTCGGTTGGCTTCTGGTTCTAGGGTTTAAGCATAAACTTAGTGATAAGTCTCTTTTACTCTATAATTTCCATAGGAATTTAAGCTTATTTTGATTTGTTTTTAAATTAATTCTTGTGAAACTTGTGCTTTTAATGATAATTATTGTTTCATAGCTCCTTAGATCTAAAGAAGAAGATATGAAGTGTTTTTAATTAGATTTGGAGCAAACAACAAACAAAGTCAAAGTTTGAACCAGTTGAGCCCCGCTAAATTCATCATCAAGGCTAGAAAGTTGAAGAAAAATGGTATGTCGAGCCTCACTTGTGAGCCCTTGACATGACTTTCGACAAGTTTTGAGGAGATCGAGCCTCAATCTGCAGAAGAAGCTTCTTTGAAGCCTCAAGGTCGAGCCTCAAATTTCGAACCTCGACAGTTGCTATTTGAAGACCATTTTCTGTCTATATAATATCAAGCCTCAATTCTTCGAGCCTTAATGACCTCAATTTCAACCTGGATAGAATGATGGACAAAAATGCACACATTACTTAGTGTTTAAGCATCAAGCCTCATTATCTTTTCCTTGCAAGCATGATAAAGAAGCAATTTGCCCTGTGAACAATCAAGTACACGATCTAACACGTGCATGGGAAGAAGAAAGGAATCCTGTTATAATAAGAATTTGTCTCGTATGAAATAAATACGTCATGTTTTCTGTGCCTGAGCCTATAGATTTAACGACAAGCATGCGTTGTGAATAGATTGTACATACTGTACAAATTGTAAAATTCTGTTAACATAGATTAGAGAATTCTAAGGCGAAAGAAACCCATTTTCTTCTTACTTTAGAAGGCTCCTTATTTTCTGGGTAAAATTAATTTAACCCTGATGTTTGTAATTGTTGCAAGATTCAAACTTCAATTGAATTATTCTTCGATCCGCTTCCGAAGTTTGTTCTTTAATGTTTAAACCCATGGAGAAATAATCTCCTACAACTTAGGGTTTGCGAATCCAAATCCTGATTCATGTAATTTCAAATGCATTTTCAAATACAAATTGTTTAGGTATTTGTAATTAGTAGCTTGATTTGTTTTCATGGGTCTAACTGTATGATGCACATGTTAGATCCATATTTTGATTTCGATTGAATAGGCTGAGAGGTCATTCTCTTGAATAAATATGTGGCTACTAGTGGAGTTTATCTTGTCTAACTCGAGAGAGGATTAGTGAAAACTTTCTATCTTTTTATAAAATTCATTGAGTTGGTTTTTCAAATTCTTGTTCTTTATGTGGATCTAGCATCTAGATCTAGAACTATTAACTTCGAAAGAAGATTTAGTTTACTCAGCGAATACGGTGGTACAAATATCCCATCAAACCAATCTCTTAGAGTAAATCATTTTTATGAAATCACATGATAAGGAATTAGTGTAGTAAACCCTAGGATGTTGTTTTGCAAAGTTACAAACCCATTTTCAATTTTGCGCAGTAAACATTTGTGAATATTTCCCATTAACTTAGTTTAGCTTCTGATTTTCAATTATGAGTTTCTAAGTTTTTTTTTATTTAGATGATGGATGGAATGTGAGTATGATAGCTGTCTTTGATCCTTTGGGATTCAACATAACTATTCCTACATTACTTTTGTAGGTGCGCTTGCTATAAGTGTTGATAGTTGCTAAACCAAGTTGAACATAACTAATTAGTTTCATAAATTTTAAAAACTTCAATTTCTAGTTGTGATTTGAATTTGTGTTTTATATATCCAACTCTAATAGAGATTCAACCAAGTTTTTCTGGCGCCGTTGTCAAGGATTGGTGTTGGATTCATTTATTTGAAGCCCACTGGGACAATATTAGAAAGCATTCCATTTGTTATTCTAGCCGCCTTTTGCATATATCTATTAGTTTAGCTTGTTTGTTTTCCGGTGATATTTGTATTTGTTTGTCTTTATTTGGCTCTTTAGATAGAATGGAGCAGAATACCCAATTCTAGGTTTAGCAAATTGAAGAAGCTATTAGACAACGTGGTCCTGGAGGAGGATTTTATCCATATCAACAAGCTAATCCTTACCAACCTCAGGTGAAGCTTTTTCAGAATCATTCATAAATTCACCCTAGAGCGTACTAGAATTTTCAACAGTAGTGGAACGCTTATTATTAGTACTGGAACATATAACCAGGAAGCTTCAACTCTCATGATTGTCTGAATCTCAGCTTGGAAGAGACCTTTGTTTCTTACACTGAGTACCAGTGCTAACAATCTGAACTGGTAATTGAAAGTTACTCTAACTCTCTTAGAAAGCTTAAAATAGAATTAAATAATGTTGTTGATATGCTAAGGGAGAGAATTTTCTAGGGAATACATGTTGTCACCCTTAGAAGTGGTAGAGAGTTTAAACAGACGAGAGAAGAGAGGAAAGATGAGGAGGAAAAAGAAGAGTGAATTGAAAAGAAAAATTTCTAGAGGAAAGAAAAAAAAAAAAGAAGTAGAAAAACAAGAGAGGGATGAAAAAGAAGAAAATATAGAAAAAAAAAATTTGCGAGGAAAGAAAAGAAGTGGAGAAAAGAAACGAAATAGAGTAAAAAGAATTAGAGCATAAAAAGAATACTTCCCTTATTGAACCCTACATACCTTAGTTACCTTATCTTGCTAGGGCTAAGAGAAGAAGAGATGAAGAACAATTTAAGAAATTTCTAGAGTTGTTTAAGCAGTTGCATATAAACTTACCTTTGGTGGATGCACTTTTGCAAATGCCAAAGTATGCAAATTTTTTTAAAGAACTGCTTTCCAATAAGGAAAGATTGAAGGAAGTATCTTTAGTTACTTTAGGAAGAGAGTGTTCTACTGTGTTATTAAATCAACTTCCCGAGAAGAAAAAGGATCCAAGAAGCTTTCTTATACCATGCTTAATAGGAAATCTACCCGTTGAGAAAGCTTTGGTGGATTTAGGGGCAAGCATAAACTTGATTCCCTATAGCATGTTCAAGAAATTAAGATTAGGAGAGCCAAAACCCACGAGAATGATTTTACAACTGGCTGACAGATCTACTCGATACCCTAGCGGAATAGTTGAAGATGTCTTTGTCGAAGTGCAGAACCTCATTTTTCCTGTTGGCTTTGTTATCCTAGACATGGACAAGAAAATTGATGTCCCATTCATTTTGGGTAGACCATTCTTAGCAATGATAGACACTATTATAGATGTAAAGAATAGGAAGTTAGTGTTGAGAGTTAGGGAAGATGAAATGATAATCATAGTATCATGAAGTATAAAGCAGGGGATGATAAGTGATGATGATGATTGTTGGGCTTTGGACATTGTGGATGCTGAGATCCTAAAGGTAATTCAAAATCTGGCTAATGAGACAATTTTGCAAAGGAAAGGTGAAACGAAGATGAGCTAAAGAAGGAGTTTGTAAACAACAAAGCTGATGAAGAAATTATAAAAACTAGAGAAGAGGCAAAGAAGGGTAAGGATGATGCCAAACGATTAAAGCCCTGCAGTGAAGAACCATAAGACTTGGAGCTGAAGGAGTTGCTAGATCACTTGGAATATGCCTTCTTAGAAGATAACTGCAAATTGCTTGTCATTATATCTTCCAAACTTGATAAAGAACAAAAGATAAAGCTGTTGAAAATTTTGAAGAGACATAAAAAAGCCATAGCATGAAAGATTGCAGATATCAAGGGTATCAGCCCTTGTTATGCACACATAAAATCTAATGGAGAACAATTTCAAACCAGTGGTTCAGCCACAAAGATGGTTGAACCCAAACATGAAATAAGAGGTAAAGAAGGAGGTGCTTAAGCTTATGGATGTTGGGATCATTTATCTTATTTCTAATAGCGCTTAGGTAAGCCCTACTCAAGTAGTACCCAAAGAAAAGGGGAGGGGGAGGGGGAGGGGGAGGGGGAGGGGGAGAGAAGGGGATGACAGTTGTCCTAATTATAAAAGTGAACTAATACCTACCAGGACAATTACTGGTTGGCGAGTCTACACAGACTATCGAAAGCTCAATGATACCACAAGAAAGGATCACTTCCCCTGCTTTTTATTGACCGGATGCTTGAGTGTTTGGCTGGTCATGAGAACTACTACTTCTTTGATGGGATGTCTAGTTACTTCTAGATTCCCATTGCCCTTGAGGATTAAGAGAAGACAAGATTTACAAGTCCATATGAAACTTTTGCTTATAGAAGGATGCCTTTTGGAATCTGTAATGCTCCAGCAACATTCCAAAGATGTATGCTGGCTATCTTCGAAGAGTGTGTTGAAGATATCATGGAAGTCTTTATGGATGACTTCTTCGTCTTTGGAAAATCTTTTGATGATTATCTTCAAAAGTTAGATAAAATCCTTTAAAAATGCAAAGACATGAACTTGGTGTTAAGTTAGGAGAAGTGTCATTTTATGGTAAAGGAAGGAATTGTCTTGGGACATTGAATTTCCAAGAAAAGCATTGAGGTAGACATAGCAAAAATTGATATGATTTCAAAGCTACCACCACCTACCACAGTTAAGGGCATCAGAAGTTTCCTAGGTCATGTGAGTTTTTACAGAAGATTCATTCAAGATTTTTCAAAGATAGCTTGTACACTTACCAAACTTAGAAAAGGATGCCCAGTTCAGCTTTGATGAAGGATGTCATGCTGCTTTTGAGTTGTTAAAGGAAAAGCTTACTCAAGCACTGATCTTGCTAGCACCAGATTAGAGTCTTCCTTTTGAGCTGATGTGTAACGCTAGTGACTTAGCAGTAGGAGCTGTTCTGGGACAGTGGAGAAATCACCATTTTCAGCCAATTCATTACGCCAGCAGAACATTAACAGCCACTCAAGTAAACTATTCAACAATAGAAAAGGAGCAACTCATTGTCATTTTTGCATTTGAAAAATTCAGGCCATATCTGATTCTCTCTAAAGTTATGGTTTTCATTGATCATTCTGCATTAAAATATTTGCTTGCAAAGACTGATGCAAAAACTAGACTAATTCATTGGATCTTATTGTTGCAAGAATTTGACCTAGAAATTAAAGATAAAAAGGGTTGTGAAAACTTAGCTGTAGATCACTTGTTGTGACTTGATAGTCCATGTGTGAATAATGAGAAAAATGAGATTGATGACACTTTTCCATATGAGAAATTGTATTCTATTTGCACCATAGATGAATTTGAGCCTTGGTTCACAAACATTACTAATTACTTGGTCGATAAGGAGATTCTCACTGAGCTTGATTATAATAAAAAGAAAAAGTTCTTTTCTAACTTGAAATATTATTTTTGGGAAGATCTTCACATTTGCTCAAAGTAAGTAATTAGGAGATGCGTTTTACACGAAGAAGGTTGGAAAATTTTAAATCATTACCATAGTGGACCAGCAGGAGGTCATTATGGTGCAAACAGAACCACCCACAAGGTTTTAGAAGCTGGATTTTATTGGCCCACGATTTTTAAGTATACAAAACTACTAGTTTCAAATTGTGATAGTTGTCCAAGGATAGGGAATATTTCAAAGAGGGATGAAATGCCTCAAAACTTTATTTTAGTGTGAAAATTTTTTATGTTTGTCACATAGACTTCATGAGACCCTTCCCACATCCTTTGGTAACAAATATATTTTGGTAGCTATGGATTATGTTTCAAAGTGGGTAAAAGCAAAAGCTTGCTCTACCAATGATGCGAGAATTGTCACAAAATTTTCTGAAAACAATATTTTCAAGATTTGGGTATCTACGTGCTTTAGTTAGTGATGGGGGCACCCATTTTTATAATAGTCAAATTGAAAAAGTTTTGAAAATATATGGAGTACACCATAGGGTATCTACCCTTTATCACCCATAAACAAGCGGACAAGCTGATGTCTCTAATAGAGAACTTAAGCAGATCGTGGAAAAAACAGTAGCATCTAACAGGAAAGATTGGACTAAAAAGTTAGATGATGCACTATGGGCATATAGAACAGCTTTCAAAACATCGCTGGGTACAATACCATACAGAATAGTTGACGAGACTAGAAGGATAACCTAAAGTTATTATATTATGTGTGCACTCGTAATATTAGAACCGTCTTGTAAGTAAGAGTTTACAAGGCTCTATTTGAATAATTACTTTATAAATATCTAATATGAAATTACATTTATGATAAATAAAGGAAATATAATTTCCTACAGTCTACCACAATTGCAGAGAGTCGATATCCCTTACTAAATAGTAAAATAGAATAAACCATCTACGTTTTACAAATTTTAAATTACAAAGACACAAATCTAATCCATAATGTAGACTTAATTTTACATGAGAGAGAATCAAAATAAACTATACTATCTATCTATTTTTCATTTCAAACTCATCTTCTATCTTCAAGGATTCTCCTCCATATAGACCTATCCCCAAAACCGATGCTTTAGCTATTCCTGCAACAATACTGGAAAGGTGTGAGCTCATTGGATAACAAAACCAAATAACACTACAAACAAGTGTCAAGCAAGTTTTTATTTAACAAACATATGCAATGTACATTCATCTATACGATAAGCACAATTTAGATGATTGGAATCCAAACCAATGGAGATTTACACCCTCTATTGGGGGTTGAAGGGCTAAACACAGGCTATTCACGCCTAAAAAAACTGTAAACTAAGAAAGGTGGTGCATACTCAACCTTGAGCCTTCAACTCATATCTTTCTTACCACAAAAATCATTTCTTTTATACCATAGATATAACTGTCAACTACCCCTTTAATATAGCTAAGGAGGGACGATTTCGTTTTGAAATCCTTTTTATTGAAAAATAACCTTTAACTTCTCCTTAGACTTAGCTAAGGAGGGAGGATTTTCTTTAAAACTCATTTTATTGAAATATAGCCTCTAACTATACCTTAGACAAGACTAAGGAGTGAGGACTTCCTTTTGAACTTATTTTGTGCATAATCAAAACATTTACTCAGCCAATCAACCCTCCACTTCCCTTAGAACCACAAAACCTCCCTAAATATTAATCCTTAAAGCTGACTCCAACACTGGTGATGTCCTTCAGTGCCTACTTAGTTCCCGTGCAGCCGACAACCCTACTAGTAGCCTCAAGCAGACCCATTAGTCCCAACAAGCACTGCTATATAATTGGAATATTGATACATGACGTGAACCCCTACCAATGCAAATATGATGTGATGCAATGCATGATTGATTCATTTAAAGTTCAAATGAAAATTATGTCTTATTAGTTAATGTCTACATCATTTTCAGACAATCAACATTATATAAATCACAATTAACACCACATAGTTGTTTTCACTTATGGTTTAGTGAGTTATCAATCAAATGTAATTATCAAGCAGTAAACGAATTCCTGAACCCTATGCATAATCAATCATAATAATATTATTTCCAATGCAACTAGATTACAAGCACAACCAAGGTGAAGAGATTATTGTTACCCACCTGGCATAGCACTATCCCCATCAATCATCCAATCATCAACAACATAATCATCATCACCAAATCATCATCATCCTTTATATAAAATCCAACTAGGAAAAAAAAGTTGGCTAAAGGCTATTGAAGAGAATATAATACAAAAGCAAACATCTCTTTAAGAACTTGAATTCATTTTAAGATCCTATTTGATCGGACACTAAGTAGGAACCACACCATGGCCATGAAGTTTACCCCGCTAAGATACGAACAGTTCTCCATTATCTGTCAAAGTATTTCTTTTCTCTTTGTTTATAGTCTTTTGTTACAAAAACACCATTAAAACATTCATATACAAAACACTCATTTCATAAAAGTCTTATACTTGAAATAACACATCCTCTTTATCGCTTAATGTCTAGTATATTACAATCACATATAAATTATTTACTCCAAGGATTCATGTTGACCTAACTTAATTATCTAACTCACTTTATCTTAGTGAAGTTCATTCGATCAACTAACTTTAGTTATATTACTATTTCATTTCAGTTCTAAGAATCATGTTAACTCAAGTCCATTAACTAATTCGTTTGATTTGCATAGACGATATTAAGTCTCATTTAGTTACTAAATTAGATTAAGCCAAGTGAGACTTAGATTTCTTAACCAAGCTCATTTTATGTCTAAGAAGTCTAAACTTATTATATTAACTCCTTACTCTAATGGTCTCGAAGAAATCATGAATTATCATGCTTAACTACGCATACATAACTAATGAAACAAATCTATCTTAAGATTTGTTATCTGTAGAATTTCCCAAAACTTAAAGCATAACAATCTTAAGATTCTTTCTAGGCTTTTCATAGCATTTGAAATCACTTTAATATGAGTTTGGATGATGAAATTATGATAAAACCAAGTTAACTTGACAAAGGAAAGAAACACAAAGGAGATTTAGATCTATATAGGTTGTGCCAAGGGTGGTGGTGATCACCATACCTCATATCAAGGAGCGTGTAAAATTAACAAGAGGGCAGAGGCCACCATGCCCTTGTGGTGGCCCAGCAGTGGGTATAGTGGCTGCCACGTCCCCTTCTACGACCTGTGGGGAGGGGTGTGCAAGCCCAAAACATGTCCCCTGTTTTTCTTTCACTTCTTCAAGCCACTTCTCTACATGTTTTATCCACCAAACACCATCCCCAACACCTTATCAACTCAACATCACAACTTATAATACTTCTATACACATTTCTACTTCTCATTTCATCAAATCATATCATCAACTCCTTTGATCTCTTCATGACTAAACAAGCTTAGGTTTTGGCATACAATCATATGTCACAAGTTTACAAGTTTCTTCTTAAGTTTTACTCATAATTAGCATTAAATCATCATATAACAGCAATCACAACAAATAAAAACAATAAACAACATCATACTTACATGTTGGGTGAATCTCATTACTATTACTACTACATGGTTGATGAAGCTTCGTCTAGCATGTCTCTCACTTCCTAACTTCATTCCTAGCTGCAATCTCTCTTATTGTCTTCTTAGAATTGAGATTTGATGATGGAATTGAGAGAGAAGGAGAGAAGAAGAAAAAGAAAGAGAAGGAAACGTAAGAAACAAGAGAAAGGAGGAAAGAAAGAAAAGGAATGGCAACAAAGAAGGAACAAAAAGGTTAAATAGGATAATGACAAAGGTAATTAAGGATATTAATGTTTAAGGGTTTTAATTTAAGCTTTTCAGACTATTATCTTAAGCATTAAAAACAATTAGGAGAAAATTTTAGAATATAAATAAGTAAAATCAATAACTTGACTTACGAACCATGTTTACAAATTTAATTTTGTAAAACTTGATATTTAGTTGAGTTTGAGCTTAGAAACTGATATTTTTAAATAAGTAGGTAATCTCAAAATTCATGAAAATTGAAAGTATAAAATTTAGATTATAGAGACTACATTTAAGTACTCTAGAAATCTAAATATCGAGCTCAAAAACATTTTAGATCATTTATAGATCAAAAGAAATGGATAATCAAATTAAAATTGATTGGTAAAATAGTGAAATTTGGCTTGATGGGAAAATAATCAAAGTAATTAAGAAATTTGAAAGAAATAGAGTTCAAATTTGATAACTAAAAAGGATTTAAGAAATTTGGTTCATGAAATGGATAATTGAAATAGATTAAAGATTAAAAAGGAGTATTTGAAATCTCAATTTCAATTAAGTCTATTTATTAATTGATTATATCAATCTATCCATTTATAATCTATGATTCAAGTTACTTATTTTAATTAAACTATTTAAACTCAGTTGTTTAATCACAATCTAAACAACTTTAGGATTAGTTATCTATTGGTAGTTGACATTATATTGGCTTTAGTTTTCATAATTCGAAAGCTTTTAATCGTTTTAAGATTTTATTCTTTTACTCTCTTTTTCATTGTTTTATTCCAATTAATTTAGATTTAGATTTTTTTTTTTTTTTTACTTCCAACGTAATTTTAAATTATTTAATAATTTATTATTTATTGGGTTAATATATTATATTTATGTATTCATTATGCAATCTGTTTAATATTTCTTGTTGAGTTATGCTTTCTTGCTATAGTAATTTGGGGTTTGTTATAATATTTTTATTTCCATAAAACAGCTTAAAATTTAAGGTATATAAATTTTAGTACCATTCTTTTATAATTATTTATTTACTCATCATTCATTTGTTTAATTATCTAGAATGTTTTATTTATAACTTTAGTTATTATTATCTCTTACTTGAATCTCATTTTTGTTTATTTGCATATGTATATATATATATATATATATTAATGTCATCCTTGTTATTTTTATAGAATTTTATCTTAAAATATAATAATTCAAATTTTTTAAACGATCACTAAATTATTTAAATTTCAATATTTTTAGCTTGCAAGAAAGTAGGAATGTCTTTCATGACTTTTCTTAAAACTTTTTCAATAATTTTACATTATTTTCTTAATGATTATTATTTCTGAATTGTATGAATTTAGTTATGACAAAAGCATGTCATTTACCTATGGAATTAGAACATAGAGCATTTTGGGTTATCGAGCTACTAAATTATGACCTTACTGCTGCTAGAAAGAAAAGATTTTCACAAATTAATGAAGTGGATGAACTATGGTTGGAGGCCTATGAGAATAACAAGTTATATAAAGCGAAGGTCAAGAAGTGGCATGACTCCAAAATCAAACTCCCACATGAATTTAGAAAAAGCGATCAAGTGTTGTTGTTAAACCCCAAATTGAAGCTTTTTCCTAGCAAGCTTAAATCAAGGTGGTCAGGGCCCTTCAAAGTGCACAAAGTTTTTTCTCATGGGGTTGTGGAAGTTGAGGGTTCGAATATAAATTTTTCAAGGTCAATGGCCAAAGACTCAAGCTACAATGAAGTTGTCTTAAAAGAAAAGGTTGTTGAGCTTAAGACATTAAATAAACGCTGAATGAGAGGCAAGCGATTCCATTCTTTTATTCTTTTTTTCTCTTGATAAATGCAGATTCTTTTCTCTTATAAATTTTTGTCCATAACTTTATTGAGGCTCTAATTGAGCCTTGATACTTACTTATAAACTCTTGTGAATTTATTAAGACAGACTTATACAAGGCAATGAAGACTGTAACAACAATTTGACTCTTGAGCTCATAAAAAGAGAATTTTTTCTTAACTTCTAAATTTTTAAATCTTGCCTTGAACTTATATGATTGAATTTAAATCCCATGTTTGATTTACATATTTTTAAACATTGAGGACAATGTTTGGCTTAAATGTGGGGGAATTAAGGGATTAGAAGATGATGGGTCTGTAAGCCCCTTGATTTTTCGATAATATTAGCAAATCCTAAGAACCAAAAGTTGAAACGAAACCCTAAATTTAACCTAGTTATTGTCTAGTGAATCTAGATCTGGCAATCCCGTGTTCTTAAACCCTAGAAAATGAAATTAAGATAATTATAGATTATGGTTCGTAATAATATAGGAAGGCTTAAAAATATTAGATTTGAATTTTTCTAGTATCTTTTGGATCCGATCGGGATCAGTTTTCGAAAACCATGCATCGATGTACCGGATAGCAAAAATATTCCGACAACACCAATAGATTCGTAAAAATATAAGGTTTTCAAAAATATCAATTTTAGAATTTTTCGGTAACTAAAAAATATCAGATATAGCTTAATTACGTGTATTTTCTTTACTACCGGTATTTTAATTGTCTAGTCTACTATTCATAGTACTTTTCTACTATTCATTACTATTCACCTATCTCTACTTTTTCTTACACTCTATTCTTACACTCTACCATACCTATACCTTACAATTTACCTTCCCCATACAACTTTAATCACATCATACCTTACACATTACTTCTTTTAATACAAAACAAATAAAACAAATCAATTTTCTCCCCCTATATACTCAAAACTGGCGCCCCCCTTGTCCTCTTCCATCTAATTTCATTTCAATTTCATTTAATTTTAATCACACAAATTTCCATTCCAAAAATCTATAAATACCCTCTTCCTCTTTCACTCTTTCACACAACTTATTCCTACTAAAACTCTCCCAAAATCACTCCACAAAATCACTCTCCCAAAATCTCTCCCAAGCTCTCTCTTCTCATTAGAAAACCAAGACCCACATAATACTACAACCCATTCTTTCTTCTTCAACCAAGACATAAACCTTAGGTAAAAGTTTCTTCCATATACTCATTATGTTCATATAACTTAACATGAGTTTAATGTATGTTTCTTAGGCTCATTGAGTTAAAGAAGCAACAATTTATTCATGTTTTGTTTTTGTTCATGTTCTTATTTTCTTTATGTTAATATTATGTTGATATTGTTATTGTTGTTTCTAACCTAACTTATATAAGTATTATGTATATATATTTATTTAGAGCATATAAGCTCATTTGTTATTTAGTTATTTATTTTCAAGTCTTGCAATTTATTTATTTACTTGTTTTATGCAAATATTAAGACTAGTCTTTCTAGTCTTAGACTTGTCCATATCAAGTCAAAATAATTTTCTTTCTTTGTTTTTCTTTTCTTTTGAGGACTAGTCTATTCTTAGTCCCGAGATACCTTGATGAAGCCAAGGTTCCCAATACTTGACTTATTTTTTTTTTATGCTCTTATTTTATTTATGTTGTTTTACATTTCGCATAGTTATGTATTCTCATTCATGCATGGATATGTTGTTATTGTCTCAATCATAATAGAAATGAGTTTTCTTAAGCAATAAAAATAAGAATAAGAACTCTCTTTAAAAATAAATTTTGTCACATATAAGAAATTATTTTTCCTTAAAGACTTGAAATTTTATCTTAAACAAATATTTTCTAAAGTTAGATAAGTTAGCTCAAGTTTTAGTAATAATATGTGGTTTTACCAAGGAATACATAAAGTAAAGTTATCATAAATTCTCTTTTCAAATAAATAAGAAAGTTTCTTTAAACCTAAACAAAGGATTTCTTAAATTCAATTGTCGAAGTTTTCCACCAACACTAAAGTCTAGATAAGTTTTTCAAAATTAACTTATAAGATCATTTCTTTTAAAAGTGGATCCAACTTTAGAACATATAACCATAAAGTAGTTAGAAAGGCTATGTTTTCCAAAACACTAGAAATAAAGTTATGAGAATCCTAGAAGATTAAGATTTCTTTTTGAAATTTAACTAAGAAATGGAGTTAAAGAAGGAAATACTCACTTACAATAATTTAAGAAATTTTCCAAAAACAAAATTTATTTCTTTACAAGTCTTAAGCTCATCTCACTTTTTAAGACATAATCGTTTTACAAGATCATTATTGAGACAACATCACTAAATTCATGCATATGGTTGTGTATATATATACTCAAGGGATTTTTCAACCATACAATATATCTATATTTTTGTACAAAAATCCTTGAGTGAAGAAAAGTTTGAAAACTCTAGTTTTGAAATTTGGAAAATTCGTATCAAATCTGTACGCTACTATTCCGAGACCCAAATAACTTCTTTTGAGAAAAATAATCTTAGAAATAGATAGATCTTTTCGAGTAGGTAGAAATCGGTATATATTATGCGAAATTCCAAGTTAAAATGAGCAAGTTATGACCATTTTAAGTTGGAATCTCCATTTCATACGATTTTTACGAATTCTCTAAGATAGAATTATAGAATTTAAATAGATCTTGGATGAAATACTCATGTCGGGTATTTCTTTAGGTTTAGGTGTTGAGGAGGAAGATCTTCCCTTCCCAGAGGATTACTTCGACTCCTAGAAGAAAGCTATGGACGAGTGAGTTTCCTTTACGTTTACGTATTCGCGCATGTGCTTGTAGAATAGAGCACTAGATGTTAGGAAAAGATAAAATTCATATGCATGTGGGAGATTATGAGAATTATGTATGTGAATTGTTATGTGCGATCAACGAACAATAAGTATACTGGAATCCGATTTGTGATTGATATAAATGCTTCTATGTATGAATTGTTATGTGTGCAAATATTGTTTGATCGCTTTAAAATGATTTAATGTTATATTGAAATCCCCATATAATAAATTGCTCATGCATATCACTTAGAATATCATTTCGAAGTTTTGCTACTACTCCTCAGCGTGGGACCGGAAAGGTAAGCTGCCTAGCTACATCTTGAGGGTTAGGACATTCGGGGAATACGGCCTCAAGGTGTAGCTGTCACACCCCATAGGATACCCTAAACATAACAGTCCGCCACATACCATATAAGATTCTCGAATTATCGCCTTAGTCTTTCGAGAGCCTTATATAGATATAAGGCGTACCTTTACAACAATAGAGTACAATTCCAAATAGAGATAAAAGCTTAATTTGGCATGCATTAGCAGTAGGATAAAATTCATGAAACATAAATAAATATTACATAATCTAAGGAGCATTCCCCCGCAAAAGAATAATTAATGGTCATATACAGTCATCCAAGTCTTAGAAGTTTCCTATGGAAGTCTAATACAGAAAATCCAACTTCTAGGGGAAACTCCTAGCTTCTGTACCTATACGGCCGGGTCACGCCGCCTAAGCCACAAATGGGATAGCTGAAAAAGGAATGGACTGTAGGGACGTAAGCTAACTAGCTTAGTGAGTGTAATCTTCCACAATTACATTCATGTCACAACAATTCAACCAAGTAATTAAGCAAGCAAGTGAATGCACCAAACACGTGAGTTAAACAAATATATGACCAGCCGGAAATCATATGTGGATGGACTTACGCCCTCCATCCCGGGTTAGCAGATTAACGAATACTGCGGTACTAACTTTATGCCGTTTATGGTTCACGGTTAACCTACGATTATTCGATATCGTTTATGGATTACGATTAACCTACAAATTCTAATGCTCCTTCCCCTTATGATATGCACATGTCAAATTTAGCATTAGTCCGGGTAGTTGATTAAGCCATTTTACTTAGGCGATCAAACAATTGCTCAAACAATCCATCATAGCTAAGTACACAACCAAAATTTATCACCTGGTTTCGATATTCTTAATTTGAGTTTCTCACATCATTATCAACATATAATTTCCCATTATTCCCCCTCATTCATATTTCATTCATTTTGGCCTACATTCTAGTGCACTAATTTATAAGCACAAACAATAAATGAATCGGGAAGAAAAACTCACTCCGCCATTTGTTCGCCTTTCTTCTAGTAATAATAATCCGGAGGCAAAGAGTCAACGTCCATGGGTTCACCTATTCATATAAGAAATACCCTAATAAGTATTCTACCATCTAAGGATGCTAAAACTCTAGGAAAACTTAGAGAAATCGTAATTCGCGTCATTTTCGAAGTCCCGATTTAAAATGGCCATAACTTGGTCGTTTTAAGTCGGAATTTCACAAATTTTATATCGATTTCTATCTACTTCGGAAGAGTTTTCTAAATATGAAGTTTAAATCAAGTTTTGAAAATATCTAAGTCTCGGAATGAGGGATCAGATCTGTATAGCGGCTATGTTGATTCCGAAAATGCGGTTTTCATGAGTACACTTGAGATTCCTAAGCACAAAATGAAACTAAATGCCATGGTAATGATTTTTCCTATCATGAATGTCATGGTATGAACTCTAATGAGCCTAAGTTCCTATAAATTTTTAGACTCAAATAATTTAAATGAACTTTTTCTTAGAAAACCATTTCATGCCATTGTTTAACAAGTAAGATTACTACACTTGTTCATACTTACTTATTACAAGGATTTTCTTTAGGAAAACTCCACTTTGTTTAAAGAAATTTTGACCCTTATATTAGTTATATCCTAAGGCCTTTATTTCTTTAATAAAATCCTCATTTATAACTTTTTAAGTGGGTCTTACACTAGGGTGGTTCCAAAAATCCGAATTTAGAAAACTTCATTTTCAAGTTGATTCTTTTAGGAAAAATGCAATTTATACTTAGATCTTTGAGTATTATTTTACCTATACCCTAAGGACTTCATTCATTTGAGAAAATACTATTTTTGAAGTTGGAAAAATAATGTTTTCTAGCCATCTATCCATTATTACGAATTTGGTTTTCAAGACTTTTAACTCAAAACTTTTATTAGACTTCATCTCTAGTTTTAAATATTTTCTTTAGTAAAAACTCATCTAAACTCATGAAAAATATTACCAAACATTATCTATCACCTATAGGCTCCATTTTTCTTGTAAAACACATGTTTAAAAGTTGATAGATGCGTTTTTGAACGAGGTTTCTCAAGTCATCCGAATTTACACAAGTTCATTTCTTGAAAAGTGTTTTCCTTTTTGACTTTATTAACTCATCTACCTATAGATCTATATACTAGGAAGGTTATTTACTAAGGACAAAAGCATTAAAGACTGTAGACACCCAATTTTTGCCCAATTAAATTAAGGCTTAAATTTATAAAGTTAATTAAACAAAATCTTCATTTTTATTTAATTAAACTCATTTTTCCAAAAGCCTTAATTAAGCAATGAGTTGGCTAAATGATCAAGGCACAGGCCAAATGGCCTGTTGGTTAAATACATTGACCCAAGCACACACCCAAGCTCAAGGACCCAGGTTCAAACCCTAGCAAAGGCAAATTTTTGCCTTTTTATTATCTTATTTTTTGCCTTCTCAAAGTGACTTTTTGCCTTACTTTGTATCAAGTTTTAACTGACAAAACATCATTAATTGTTGAAATTGATGATACCATTGCAAAGTAGACATGGAATATGAAAGATCAATACACAATTCATGTGTAAAAACAACCCAAAAGTCACAAAATTCGTGCTAAAATAAAAAAAAAACAAACAATTAATAAAGCATTCAATTGTCCATTAATGAAGATTTACAAGAATTGATAAAATTGGATGATTCATCTACCCACATTGAATGATTCGATGAAGAATATGAAAGATTAATCATCAATTCATCAGTTTGAAACAAATTAAACACGAATTATTGAATTAAATTCGTGCAAATGAAGAGGCAAAAATCGATTCGTTTCTGAAGCAATATGAAACGTAAAATTGAGCTTGCAACCTATAAATAGAGGGTACTAGGATCAAAAGGCACAAGTCAATTTCGAAGAAACACACACATAACAATATCAATTCGAAATTTTCGAATTTAGAGTTTACGATTCGAATTTTTCAAATCCGAAGTGATTTGATCAAATTTGGATCAAATTGAGTGTTTTATCAGTGTTAGAAACGAGTTTTGATTGTTTTAGTGTGCTTGGATTCGATCAAATTGATCAAAATCATCTCTGCAAAATTTTTTTTAATTTTCAGTTTGAGCCGCCGGCGACCACCACCACGAACCGCCGCTTCCGGTGGATCTGGGCGTGATCCACCACCACCACCAACTTCGGCTCTACCACAAGCGTCGGGCTGACAAACTCCCAGCCCGAAGACCGCCAGAGCCGCCGGAATCCCCCTCGAAAGGTCGCGACTTCGTCTTCTTCGCTCAACGGGTCAGATCCGACTCGAAAATACGAAGTCTAACCCGCCCCTTGGTCAACGGTCAACGGTCAGCTCAGATCAGATGGCCCAGATTTGATCATCCAGATCAGACGGTCCAGATTCAATCAAGCAGATCAGACGGTCCAGATTTGATCAAGCAGATCAACGGTCCAGATTCAATCAAGCAGATCAGACGGTCCAGATTTGATCAAGCAGATCAACGGTCCAGATTCAAAGATCAGACGGCCCAGATTCAATCAAGCAGATCAGACGGTCCAGATTTGATCATCCAAATCCGACGGCCCTAATTTGATCAAGGTAATTAACGCCCCAGATCGAGTCAACGATATCAGACGGTCCAGATCAAGCAAGCGCGACCGACGCTCCAGATTTGATCCGCTCCATCCAACGGCCCAGGTCAATCCGCATTATTTTATTATTAGTTTATTATATAATTAATTTCAGAAAAATAGTAAAAAATTCATAAAAATTCATAAAAAATTCATAAAAATTCAGAAAAATTCAAAAAAATCCAGAAAAATCAAATAATTATTTTTCATATAAATTTATTTTTTTGATATTTTTGAATATTTTTGAATATTTTTAATATGTATTTATACATAAATTGCTTTAGAAATGCATATTTAATGCATGAAAAATAATTTTAATATAATATTTTGAATATGTTGTGAATTTATGTGAAAATTATTAAAATAATAATAATAATAATAATGATAAAATTAAATAAAAATGATAAAATTGGATTTTCCAAAACCAATTTTTTTTTTTAAAAAATGATTTTTGGACTTAGAAAAATATATTTTCATAAAATCAAATCAATTGATTAGATCATAGGATCATCAAAAATGATTTCCATAAAGATTCAAAATTTAATAAACTTAAAGTGAGAATAGTTCAAAAATTAAAATTGATCAACAAATTAAGTTCTTTTTTTTAAAAGAACTACGTTTTGTCTGATCTCGATTAGCGAGTACGTAGGCACCTGCGGGGCGACAATAAAAAATGAAAAAATATTTTTTGTTTATCACTTTGGTTATTTTTGTGAAATTTTTGAGAAATAAAAAATATAAAAACATAATAAAAAAATAAAAATGAATGATTTGACTTGTAAATATTTGTGCTATAATGTTTTATTTGAATTTTTGAGCATATAAAGGATAGATTATAAATTTAAAATTCCAAAAGTGGTAACCATTTGGTTTTAATAGGTTAGCCCCTGAATCCATGATATCTGGTTTTTAAAAAGTTTGTTTTTTTTTTTAAATCAAATTTTTTCGCAGACTAGTAGCTAAGTTAGGATCAACCGACCCATTGATCCTAGCTTTTGTTTTTTTTTTTTTCTCGATTTATATCGGGTGGCGACTCTAAATCATTTTCAAAAAATTTAAAATTTCTCTTAACCCCTAGTCGAGGATTCATGTTAAATGGGTTCGGGTTTAATGTGAATCGGGTGAGGAGAAATGGACCAGATAAGTGGAAAAATCCAGGCTCGACAAAGACTATTAATGTACATAAATCCAAAATAATGATAAGATCTTAAATGCCTATATGAATATGAGTAGTAAAATGATAGATCTACTATATCAAATGCTTAAATAAGTTTTGAAAACATAAAAACTACATTTTTATAAAAGATCTTTTGTTCAAAACACTTTTTGATGAAAAATCATAAAGTTTATGACTTGAAAGCTCCTCTAAATGTTAGATCTACTTTGTAATGGTTCGGTATTCTTGTTTTGACATTTCCTTATCCCTAGCAAAAGCTCATGGGGTCCTTTGGTTGGAAATATCCAAGAATCATCTAGCCATTGCAAAGATCTATGAGTAGAAGGAGTAAAAACTCACTTACTTGAAGTAAAATAGAAGATGGAAAGGAGAAAATGAAAAGTTGTGTGTGTGTGTGTGTGGGGGGGGGGAGGGGGGGAGGAGGAGGGGCACTAAACTCATGGCAAAGGAGGGGAATGGGGGAGAGAATTGAGAGCTTTTTTACTTTGTAAAACTTGAAAAGTAAAAGAATGAAGAGAGAGAGAAAAAGTTGTTTATATAACATTTGAAATTAGGTTAAATGGAGTAAAATGAATTGAAAAAAAATTGTAGAAATGGAGCTTTTGGGGGGGGGGGGGGGGGGGGGGCCATTTCACGCTGGCCAATGCTTGTGGAGGAAGGGAAAATTTTGATTTTTTTATTGATTTGCTTTTGATTTGAATTGTGTACAAATGCCATAAATTGTATTGATTTTGAAGGGACAAAAAGTATTTGGAAAAGAGATTGATTGAGTGATGGTAAGTGTTGAAATATAAAGTGTGCAAATAGGTAGTATAGGTGGTACGTGTGAATAGTAATAAATAGTAGTCAAGATAATTTAATTACCGGTAGTAAGGAAATACGAATAAAAAGGCTATAATTGTATTTTTCATAAGCTGGAAAATTATGAAATTTATATTTTTGAAATCCTTATTTTATTTCGGTTCAAATGAGTACTCATAAGTAAATTTTTGAAATTCTAGTTTAGGGGCACGTTTCTCTATAATGGGTCTCGAGATGACCCAGAATTGAAATTTTCTTAAAATCTGATCTTTTCTTGGTTTGAAATATAATCAAGGACTATATTCAAAATTAAATTTTCTTATAAAAGTTTCTTAATTGAAAACCGAGGAAAAGCCGGAATTAGGGTTCCTAGTTGTCACTCCAGACTTAAGCTATTCCGATTTAGGGTTTTGGTTTCCGGTTCTAGGGTTATCTTGGCTACTTAAAAAACCGGGGTTTACAGTAGCCAAGCCGGATAGATCGCTTTGGGTATGGAAAGCCCGGGGACTAGTAGTACGGTTTGTTGGAACCCCAAGATGCGCGCAAATTTTAAGGAGGTCGTTCGGGGCCCAGTTCAAAGCATTCCCTAACCACCGATGGAGAGGTAAATTCATCAAACATACGAAACCGGATAGTCGTATGTAATGTTTGATCATATGGTTGTTGCATTTATATGCTTGTTTAATAAACTTGGTTGAATGCTTGTTATGAGTACTTTTGCGTAAGGAATATCTCACTAAGCAACTTATGCTTATACTCCTATAGATTTTTGATATTACAGGATTATCTTTTGCACCCGAGACCACCTTGATTCCTCGGGTAGAATCTTTATTTTGAAAAGCTTTTGGAGGAATTCTATTTTGAAGTTATAGAGTAGATTTCTTCTAAAATCTTCTAGATTTAGTTATTTTATCTTTAGTAGAACCATGTTGTTATTTTTTTTTATCGGGGGAATGCCCCTTAGAAGTTGTAAGACTTTATGTTTCTATGAAATATATTAAGTGTTATTTTGTATGTGCCACTGCTAATATCTTAAAATGCATTACTTCACCGGTCTCCCTTTAATGTGAACGTACGCCTTGTACCGATATGGAAGCTTTTGAGTGATTGAGGTAGTCACTCTTAAGTTTTAATATTGCGTACAACAGGCTGTCACGTTTAGGGTACCCGTTGGGGCGTGATAGGGTCAAATGTTGAATGATTCTGATAAAGAGTATGTGCTGATAAACATCAATTTCTCCCATAAAAAAAAGATAAAATATAAATAAATAAAGAGAAATAAATGAAATGGTTAAAATTTGACCAAAAATTTTCGAAAAAAATCAATCAGCTAAACAATAAATGAAATTGTCATGAGATTGAGTTATGTTTACTTTGTTTAAATCACTTTACAATATCTATGTGTACTTGTTTAATTTAGAAATTTAAAGCTCGAATTAGCTTAACGTCCTTAGTAAGGCTACTCAATTTTCTTATAAAAGCTTAAATGATCTGTATGTTTTTCAAATTGGTCATTTTGAGAGCTGGTTTAATCTCTAGTGAATGTTCAAATGACGATCATAACTTGATGAATTTTCCTTGTGTCTTAAATACTAAACACCAAACAAAAATTGAAAAATTAAACCATGCACTTAGGATTAAAATGGGCATGGGTTGATCCCTCTTTCAATTTTAAATAAGTCATGATAAAAAAAAAAAGAGAGAGCGAAAAGAAGCGAGCAAAAACCCATCTAGAGGAATTGAAAAGAAAAAGGAAAAAACCTTCCCCTCTGAAGCTTTGAATAATCAATAAAGTTAAAAATAAAAAGCAAAAACCAAGGAAAAAGATTCAGGAAATGAACTAACGTATAAGGGGAAAGAAGTGGATTGAGTTTCTTCTTACTTTGATTGATCTTTTGAATAATTTTTGCTTTAAAATTCTATATTAAATGATAAGGTTAAAGGATAGTTTACATGGATAAGTTCTGTAATTTCAACAAAAGCAATTTTGGCACAATCAAAAGAGACAATTGAATATTCGAAGTGCTGAGACAATTTGAACTTTATTTGGTCTGATCAAATTTCCATTTATGATTTATTTTCTTCTTAAGCCTTATTGGTTTGGATGATTTTTGCTTGAGGACAAGTAAAGGCTTAAGTGTGGGGGAATTTGATAAGTCTCTTCTACTCTATAATTTCCATAGGAATTTGAGCTTATTTTGATTCGTTTTTAAATGAATTCCTATGAAACTTATGCTTTTAATGATAATTGTTGTTTTATAGCTCCTTGAATCCAAAGAAGAAGATATGAAGTGTTTTTAATTAGATTTGGAGCAAAGCAGCAAACAAAGTCAAAGTTTGAACCAGTCAAGCCCTGCTAAATTCATCATTAAGGCTAAAAAGTTGAAGAAAAATGGTATGTTGAGCCTCATTTACGAGCCTTGACATGATCGTCGACAAGTGTTGAGGAGATCGAGCCTCAATCTGTAGAAGAAGCTTCTATCGAGTGATAAAGTCATATTTCATAGACTTTTCATAGAACAAATAGTGATAAATTGTTATTGATTTTATAGAAATCACAAGGAATGGGTACTTATATGCACTAATAGTGATATTTCAAGTCATGAAGTATCTACATTGAAAAAATGCAAAATTTAGAAGAGTTTTAATAAATTTTGATTAAGGAAAGAATGTACACTGACCATCAAAGTAATGCACCTCCGACCTTAAACAAAGAAAAAACAGCGTATGAAATTTCGACAAATTTTGGATCTACACCATCAGTGTTGAGCCTGCTTTGCTCAAGAACATATTATTAATTTTTAAGGATGGTATAAACACCACCAGCATACAAGTGAATTCCATTAGTTTTCATGTTTTTGTACCTATGCCGGCAAATGAAATGGCACATTGCCTATGTTGAATCCGGTGCACAATCATAACTGCTCTCAAAATTAATTTTTTTAAAGAACACTGGCTATTGGAAAGGCTACGCCACCCTTGTTAGACTAACATAGGAAATGAATAGAATAAAAAACACTAAAGCTGGATTAAACACCGCCAACATTTGGCTAGCGTAACTCCTACACCGCTTAGGTACGTCGCCGACGTAGAAGTTGAAACGAACGGTGTATGTTGTAACGCGTCAGTTTGTCCAAATTGCAATTATAAATAGAAGAAGGAGGCACGAAAATAAGTTAGATCTGATAGAGAGAACAAAACAGATCAAAAAACTTAAAGTTCATTTTTTAGATTAGATTATGAGAGAGTTGTTTTGTGCTTTATTGTTTATCAATTGAAAGACTTGTCATCAAGGATTATTGCTTGAAGCGTTTTAAAATTTAAGGTTCATATTCATATGCATTTGAATTAGTGATACCTGAACATGATCTTGATGCAATTCAATTGTTTACTTTTCGTAATAAGTATGGATTCTCTCATGATAACTTCCATGTTCTCCAATTATGTTGTTAAATCCATGATGTCTTTCTAAGTTATTTTAGTGGGAAATTGATTAAACCCTAGATTTGTTAATATGATGATTGTAATTGTGTTATAGATCTATTAGATTTCTGAATATTCATGTTGCAATTCCAACCATTAATCATATTTCTTGTTAAACTAGGTTTATAGGAATCTTGATAACTCAAAAGGGAAATTAGGATTCATAGGAATTCTTAAATCTAGGATAAATGATAATTGCGAAAGAGGTGGAATTTAATCTGACTTAGAGATTATCTATTGAGATTCACACAATATTTTTAAATTATATTCTCACTAAGGAATTAGGAGAAATTGGTTTGGGGCATTAGTTAATTATAGGGTTAGAAGATTCTTGATTGTGAATTTGAGTCCACTGTTAATTTGTATAGTGGAAGCTAAAAGGTTAATTGGTGGTTTTAAAGATTTTAAATCTTGAAAGAGGTTTTAGATTTTTGATAATTTCTTATGAATATCCATAAACCTAATGGCTATTATAACATAATAGTGATCTAATTAGCAAAACTAGGGTGGATTCTATTTTTCCCATTTTCCATTGATATATCTTCTCAAACACTCTCTCTGCTTTAGTTGATAATCTAGGTTAATTTAGTTTATCATCTAAATTCATTTTCCTAAATATCAGTAGAATATAATACCGCTTTGGTAGTTAAGTAATCCTCGTGGGAACAGTACTCTACTCACATCTTTATTACTTGATTAGGCCTAGTACATTTACTGGAAGAATTCGCTCTTTATTTGTATATATGTTTACAGCAGATCAAGTTTTTAGCACAATTCCTTGGGATTATCTTAGCTTTAGACCACTTTTAGTTCTATTGGTAGTTTAAGTGCATTTAAATTTTAATTGTTTTTGTTCTTTGTGTAGGTATTGTATGCGTAGGAGTAGGAGTGCTGAGCTTCTACCATTAGATCTTGAGATCGAGCGCACCTTGCACCAGCTGATTAGAGAGAACAGAAACCAAAGGGAGGTACAAGAGATTAAATTGGTAGAAGAACAACAATTAGAATCAAAATGTTGCCAGAGCACTTCAGGATTACACAGTTCCTACTACCACGAGATTTACAATTAGGAGGCCAGTTGTTCAAGCAAACAACTTTGAGATAAAACCATCCCTCATCCAAATGATTGAAGCACATCAGTTTGGAGGATACCCTAATGAGTGTCTTGATGAGTACATTGCTAAATTCCTTCAATATTGTAACACACTGAACCTAAATGGTGTTACTGATGATGCCATTAGACTTCAGCTTTTTCCTTTCTTCCTAAAGGATAAAGCATTAGCGTGGTTTCATTCTCTACCATAAGAATCCATCACACATGGGTTGATCTTACTACAAAGTTTCTAAAGAGATTTTTCCTATCTACTAGGACTACTAGATTGAGAAATGAGATAACGAATTTCACCAGGTTTCATGGTGAATCATTGTATGAGGCATGAGAAAGATTTAAGGAAGAAATCAGAAAATGCCCACATCATGGATTATCGGACAATCTCTTGATTGAACATTTTTATCTCAGCTTGGAGGAAAATTTAAGATCTTTGGTTAATGCAATTGCAATAGGTGCACCAATGGGAATAAACTATGATGAAGCAAGTGCTTTAATAGAAGAAATGGTCCCCTAGTGCACAGAATTGGAATTGTGAGAGAACCAGATCAAATGTGGCTCTAAAAAACACTGAGGCTTTTTCTCAGTTGACTACTCAGATTTCAGCTCTCACCACTCATGTTAGTAAACTCACATCTACACAATCTTGTAATACTAATCAATTTGTGTATTGTGAGTTATGTTTAAGACATATCCTACTCTTGAATGTCCTCATGGCAATTCATCATCCTCATCCAATTAAGTGCAAGTGAATTATGCCAACAATTTCTCATACCGTAATCAAGGACCTTATGCAAACAATTATAATCCAGGGGGGGTAATGCATTTAAATCATCACCTGGATTCCAAAAACGAGATCCTATTCAAAATGCCTTACCTTAACAATCTCAGTCTAGAATGGAAGACCTCATGCTGAGTTTTATACAAAAGATTGAGACCTTGATAAATAATCAACACGCTACCATCAAATACCTATAAGGGCAGATTAGTCAGATTACTCAACGAATGAGTAATAGACCATCATGGTCTTTACTTAGTAACACTGAGAAAAACCCTGAAAGTGTTAATGCTATAATGCTGATGAGTGGCAATCAGGTGGAAGAAGTACATGATCAGACACGTGCATGGGAAGAAGAAAGGAATTCTGTACAAATTGTAAATTCTGTTAACATAGATTAGAGAATTCTAAGGTGAAAGAAACCGATTTTCTTCTTGCTTTAGAAGGCTCCTTGTTTTCTGGGTAAAATCAATTTAACCCTGATGTTTGTAATTGTTGCAAGATTCTGAACTTCAATTGAGTTATTCTTCGATCCGATTTTATTTCTTCAAAATTTTTTCTTTAATGTTTAACCCTATGGAGAAATAATCTCCTATAGCTTAAGTTTTGCGAATCTAAATCCCAATTCATATAATTTCAAATGTGCTTTTAAATGCAAATTGATTGTATATTTGTAATTAGTAGCTTGATTTGTTTTCGTGAGTCTAACTGTATGGTACACTTGTTATATCCATGTTTTAATTTTGATTAAACAGACTAAGAGGTCATTCTCTTAAATAGATCTGTGGCTACTAATGGAGTTGATCCTGTCTACCTCGAGAGAGGATGGGTGAAAACTTTCTGTCACTGGTTTTTTAAAATTCATTGTGTTGGTGTTTCAAACAAAGGATTCTTGTTTTTTATGCGGATCTAGCATCTAGATCTAGAACTATTGACTTCGAGTGAAGCTTTAGTTTAACTCGGTGAATTCGATGATACAAATATCCCATCAAACCACTCTCTTGGAGTAAATCATTTTTATGAAATCGCATGATAAGGAATTGGTGTAATAAACCCTCGGCTGTTGTTTTGCAAAGTTACAAACCCATTTTCAATTTTGCCCAGTAAACATTTGTGAATATTTCCCATTAACCTAGTTTAGCTTATGATTTTCAATTATGAGTTTCTAATTTTTTTCTTTGGCTAGATAATGGATAGAATGTGAGTATGATAGCTACCACCGATCCCTTGGGATCTGACCTAATTATTCCTATGCTACTTTAGTAGGTGTGCTTGACATAAGTGTTGGTAGTTGCTAAATCGAAGTTGAACAGAGCTAATTAATTTTATAAATTTTGAAAACTTCAACTTCAAGTTTTTATTTGAATTTGTGTTTCATATATCCAACTCCAATAGAGATTCAAACACTTAGCATAAAAACTAGGGGTTTACAGACTAAACCTCATAGAGGCTGCGTATTGACTTTGAAGATCAAACCATCCAAGAAAAGAGATTTTATGCATATTTCATATCATGGATTTATGTATGCTTTAGCAGTTACTTGTATATGTTTGTGCCCTTACCTTGCACATATTTTATTCTATCTAGGGATTTAAGATTTAGCTCAGATGGAGTCATGGGAAGTAACATATAAGCCTATCCAACTTTTTGGATAGTTTAAGTGTTATTGTATCCATCATATATGACTTGCCTGTAATGCTGCAACAATCTTCCTAATAGCTTGTATAGCATCTATGGGAGCTATATAACAGATAATTGTACCGATATATTCATGAATGGTTTTGTAGCTTTTGCTTGTTTGTGTACATGTAGGATACCCTATAATTTAAACCAATGCTAGGTATATGGTTTACGGATATAAAATAAATATTTTTTGTTGTGTATTTTTTTTACTTTTATGAATAGTAAATAAAAAAAAGATATGGATGAAATCAATACTTAATAGAAACCATGTATATTGAGATCAAACTGGGTTGTGAACGAAAACTTTTACATGTGTGTTAAAAGAATGAAAATCGAACCAACTTTCACCATAATTGAAAACACAATTGATAACAATAACATATGAATAAACACAATTTATCAATATTCAATTCTTATTTCTTAAATACAAGACCTACAAGTTTTTTATGATAACAATACCCATAAATTTTGTAATATTCTAACTAATAGTACTTCAGTCTATTTATTGGTTGATAAAATAACATAGACCTATTTATTATTAAGGAAAGGAGGAACCTTCAATGGGGAGAAGTTTTTTAAATGGACTTTGTGAAGGAATATATAAATAGGCTTGATACCATCTATAATCTAAAACCTTAAGGTAATAGGTTAATGGGTTTTTCCTCTTATAAACTCTTCACATAAGTCATGTATTTCCCATATAGGATTTTTCCAACCATACACTTGCACTCTAACAAATCTCCCTCTCAAGTGTGAGTCTCTATGATAGGCTAGGTCATACTTCCCCTCAACAATAGATTATCAAATTGATTCCACCAAACTAGCATTTTGTGAGTGGTCCACTTCGTAACTACTCACCATATATGAAGGGCCAATCATGAAAGTTTTCCAACCGAATCATCGGCTGTGATACCAATTATTAGGAAAGGAGGAAGCCTTTAAATGGGAGAAATTCTTCAAATGGGCTTTGTGAAGGGATACACAAATGGGCCTGACACCACCTATAATCTAAAATCTTAAGGTATTAGGTTAATGGGTTTTTCCTCTTATAAACTCTTCACATAAGTCTCATATTTCTCATGTGGGATTTTTCCAATCTCATACTTATACTCTAAAAATCTTCCCCTTAAGTGTGAGTCTCCATGATGCACTAGGTCATACTTACCCTCAACAAGAGTTTATCAAATTGACTCCACTAAACACGCTTTTTGAGTGATCAGCTCTCCAACTACTTACCATACATGAAGGGTTTCACAAACGAGTCACACCATAAAGCTCTTCTTTCCACATGGAGTGCTAAACACGAGAGTTTCTCAACCGAACCATCAACTATTATACCAATTGTTAGGAAATGAGAGAAATTCTTCAAATAAGCTTTGTGAAAGAATACATAAATGGGTTTTACACCATTTATAACCAAAACCTTAAGGTATTAGGTTAGTAGGTCTTCCCTCTTATAAACTCTTCACATAAGTCCCATATTTCCCATGTGGGATTTTTCCAACCTCATACTTATATTGTAACAAATCTCTCTCTCAGGTGTGAGTGTCTACAATAGGTTAGGTTATACTTCCCCTCAAGTGTTAGGAAAAATTTGATATCCTAAAATAATAAAGTAATTTTTCCTCTTGCCTATGTGATAATAAAAACATGATAAATAAAAAATAAAATCGAAAGAGACACCAAGATTTAACGTGGAAAACCCCAATTGGGGAAAAACCATGCGACGCCATACAAAATTCTTCCACTATAAACAATAATGGGATTACAAGGTTTTTCTTCACTAGTAATATTAGTGGATCACAAATCTTCACTACAATGGTAGATCTCAAACAATTACAAAAACAAGCCCCTCTCTAGAACTCTCTAGGTTTTTAAGATAGCTAAGGTGATACCCTAAAAGATAAAACAAGGAGTATTTATATGAAAGGATAAAGGAAAACTTGCAGGCAACATAAGCTAGGCCGATAGCCTTTATGGCCGGTGTGCGTTGAAGGTCAGTACAATGTCAATGGCCTTCGTGCTCATTTAGCCAACGTTGAAATACTATTGCTCTTAGCAAAAAATTGAACGCTGGTGGTGTACATCCAAACACTGGTAGCATACACATGAAGGTTGGCAACATACAGTGTGTTGTTTCCTTAGTTTCATAAGTCTTTTTATTTTCCAAGTCTTCTTCTAAATATATACAAATTTAAAATTTCCACTGTTATAAGTTATAGACCCATATGGATTGGATTTACAACCCAATAAACTCCCCCTCCAACTCATATGGGGGGTTCCATCATATCGGCTATCTGTCTGTAACAAATAAGTTTATCATTGGGTAGGGCTTCAGTCATCATATATGAACCATTTTCATCAGTATGGATCTTCTCTATCTTTAAAAGCTTTGATTCCAATACATCTAGAATCCAATGATATATAACATAAATGTGTTAGGATATGGAATGGAAAGTTGGATTCCTATTGAGATTTATAGCACTCAAGCTATCATAAAAAAACTTCAAGTATTCTTGCTCTTGACCCCATTCCTCTAAAAATTTCTTCATCCACAAAACTTCTGTGCAAGCTTCCGTCACAACAATATATTATGTTTTAGTGATAGATAGTGCAACACACTTCTACAATTTTGATTGCCAAGACACTGCTTCCCGTACATAAGTAATCAAATAACTTGAAGTAGATCTCTTAAAATCAAGATCTCCTGCTATATCAACATCTGAAAACCCTTCTAATACAGGCTTATTACCACCAAACTGGAAACATAATCTGGAAGTGCTTGAGAATCCATTTAACAGCGATCCAATACTCTTTACCTGGATTCGTGAGATAGCGATTAACCACACCAATAGCAATGGTAATATCCAGTCTAGTGCACACCATAACATATATTAGACTGCTAACTATTGAGGCATAAGAAATCTTTTTCATGTCTTCTTTGTCTGCTTCGCTTTTAGGACACTACTGAGAATTGAGTTCAAAGTGACTTGCAAGTGAAGAACAAGTAGGTTTGCACTTACTCATGTTGAATCTCTCCAATATCTTTTCTAGGTATCTCTCCTGTGATAACCACAATTTCTAGCTCTTCCCATTCTAAACAATTCTCATACCGAGAATTTGGCATGCGGGTCCTAAGTCTTTCAAGGCAAAAGACTTACTTAGTGTAATTTTTAGATCTTGTATCTTCTTGGCATCATGGCCAATAATCAGCATATCATCAACATATAATAAGTTTATAATGACACAATCATTTGATGCAATCCTAGTATATCATCACGCCCCGCGGGGTACTATAAACATGGCAGTCTACCGTACATAATATTAAAACCTAGGAATGACTTCCTTTGTCACGCAAAGGCTTTCATATTGTGCACAAGGCGTACAACACATCAGAGGAAACACATTGGAGTAGTGCAATTTACATTGATAGCAATTAAGTAACAAAGCAAGAGAAGTACTTATCATTAAACATAAATAAAGATAGTTACAACTATTAGGGGCATACGCCCACTAATGTCTTCAAAACCACATAACTGCATTTTCTAGAAATCCCAAAAATATTAACATAACATATATCACCCATAAAGACATTACAAAAAAAGTAAATTCATCCTAAGTTATCACAGCTTCCATAAGAGTTCCAAAATCCATAAGTGATTTCCCTTATGTCCTGATCTTCAAATAGAGCCACAAGCACATCTATTTCAATAAAAAGTCTATGGGGGTGTAAGCTTACGACGAGTTTAGTGAGATATTCCCTTTTATTCGCACCATAATTTCAAACAAGTTTATTAATTCACACATATACTATGCATGCTTATGCATCAACCACATGATATAAAAAATATATATGGTTATCCAGAAACCATATATAGAATGGATTTACCCCTCCGTATTGGGGGTTGCTAAATTTAGGTCTGAAGATCTCCACTATCTTCACCGCTAGACCCCAAGCGCTCTGCTCACAGCAATCAATCGGTGCGGCTTATCCTTAGGTTGTATCCCCGGTACGCTTTAATTCCGTAAGAATGAGCTTGACCTCTAGTGTCACGCCCCGAGGGTATCCTAGTAGAAGTAGACAAGTCACACTTGAATACAATCACTAGATTACCTTCAGAGAGAGATAGGTTTTTCAAAATAATAGGATCTTTTGGTTGCTTCGATAAGAAATGATAAATACATGTAAGAAATAAATTAGTAAATAATTGCTATCTTAATCATAAAGTATCACAGAACTATTACAAAACCATGTAGTCTTCTTGTAGTTCATAACTGATAAAATAGCACTAGCTAATCTATTCTAGGAAAACATAACCATTTTCCCAAGTAGAACCACAGACTTCCAGCTCTTAAGCTCTTACCGGAGCCATGTTCCTAGAAGTGACTAACTAGGGTCGAAGTGTAAACCTGAAAAGACTGTTGGAGTATGAGCGAAACCACGGCTCAGTGAATAACCAAACATAATACACAATCAAACAAGTTATTAACATATCATATTTAATGCAATCACTCAATCATATGCTCAGATACAAGCTTGGATGATCTAGAATCCAAATAGGAAAAAGATTTACGCCCTCTTTTTAAGGTTGAAGAACATTTACTTTATGACCCACCTGCCCAGAAGAAACTAAGTTTACAGGAAAATCAACGATTTCTCGTTTTAAGATTATCACTTTAAATATAATAGTTTTAACTGACCATTTTCTGTATCCATCCTTAGAAACTCCCTAAGTATTAATCATTTCAAAGTGATACTACGGGCGACATTCTTCATTACCACTTAGTTCCTATAGAACCAACAGAACAAAGAAAACCTTGGAAGAACTAACACTTTAGAAAAATCAAGCGTTAACAGAGAACCGAAATATTAATACGTAGCGGGCTGTCACCCGTTTATATATGCAATAATGCAATACATGCATTGCATGACTAGGTTATTTTAATAAGTCAATAGTTCTTATTCAATTTCATGGTGATCATACACTATACACAATCATCATCATATTACTTCACAACTTCAAATCATTGTATTATCACTTTTGTAATGGTAGATTAACAATCATACAATCATTTCACAGCACATTTTCGTCACAACATTCATTTTATTATTATTGTCTTTACATTACATCTTCAGCTATTTACAAGCACAAACAATATAATATGACTAAATTACTCACTTACTCATGGTGACTTAATCGTAATAATCTGCCAGAAGATCTTCTAGAGTATCAAAGTCACCTATTGAGATGAATAAAATATTCATCAATATAATATAGATTATATAGCTAAATTCCTATACGTGTCTAGTGTCCTAAGCTGATATTCATCAAATTTTGTAATGATTAATACTAATTTTATGTTATTCTATACCTAACTTAATATAGTAAATCATATTTGTTTATTATTACTTAGTATCGTCGTGTTTCTCCTAATTTACTTTGTATAACTATTTTGTCATTTTTAGAAGTCACATTATTCATAAATTTAGTTTATTTCAATTTCCATTCTTACCTATTTTATCTACCTAGAACAAATATTTGATTATTTATAGTTTTTATTAACACTTAATATTTTTCTCTAGTTTTAGGGTTTTAAGACTTATCAAATATTACTTAAATTTATTCTAAATGTTTGTATTTAGTTATCTGCTTAATAAATTCTATATTATCATATATATATATATATATGTTTAGTAGTATTTATTGTATATATATATATATTTTGTTCATGTAATACAAACTTCCGTAGAAGAAACGCAGGTGTACGCTGGCTCCAACGCCGCCGGCGTTGAAACCCAGGTGCCAATGTTCTTTTATTTTAAATAAAATTTCATATCGGGTGCACTGGCTTATAGGCTGCCAGCGTTTCCAGGTACGCCGAACTATACGCCACTGGCGTAAAATCTCAGATATCCGGCGTTCGTTCATGTAACGTGAAAATAAGTTTTACATAACTTCTATTCTAGTGTAAGCCGTCTCTACACCGTCGGCCTACCCTTGTAAGCCGTCGGAATTGGATGTTTACACTGTCGGCTTATAGATAGCATTAGCATTGTTTATCATCTTTCCCGATGAAACAGTTTATATATATTGAATTTTCTATGTCAAAAACATTCCTAAACCATTCTTAAGTGTTTTTATATCTTGTATATATACATACAACAACTCCTAATGCTTCTACAAGCATATATTCTTAAATTTCTATTCTAGTAAAGTAGAACTAAGGTTTTTGAATTTTACCTTGGTTGAGCCAATCCGATGGAATTCGAAGCTTGTTTCGTGTTGATTATGTTCCTATGATTATCAAAAGTCAGTTCCAATCCTTAGTTTTAAAAGAAAACCATTCGGATTACATAAACTCACCTCGAGCTTGTTTCAAGTATTTTTCGTACTGTATTTTTCCTTGGTTCGAATTTGATTGTTTTGGACGAGTTGATTTCTGTTTGTAGGTCTTTTTGGCTATTGATTACAAGTAGGTTTGTTCTGAAAAATTTTGAGAGTGTTTAGTGTGTGTTTGTTTCTTCATTAAGAGCTATAAATATATGTATATATAGAGGAGAAAAGGAGATGGTTTTCCTTCGCATTTTGCATCCGTTTTCTCCAAAAATTTACACTGTTTTAGTTTGTTGTTTGATTGTCATTAATGAGGAGCTTATTTGGCAAACTTTGATTGGCTTTAAGAGTTGATTTTGTTGACCTTATGTGTATTATTGAAGCAATTTCGCTTCTCCTTTCTCAAGATGATCCCAGTCCTTCATCCTTCCAATTTGCAACCAAAAAACACAACACTTATAATATATTAACATTAGTTAGTTAATAAACTTAGTTTTAGGATAGTTTACTAAATAAGTATGCGGGTACAAATTAGCTAATATTTGAGAGTTCTTATACAAAAATATTTTTATATGATTCTACAAAATACTTGAATTATCAAACAATACAACTTTAAGTTTTAAACTTACATGATTAATTATTTTTAGAATTTTATCTCCCGCGATTAGGGTTTCCTAAGCTCATTAGGTCAATTTTTGTTTTAGGCTTCAATAACTTAAGAAAATCTTAATTAGAACAATTGTGTGATTCAATTATTTATTTGAAGTTTAGATCTTGAGTTATACATCAGTTTATGCTTTTATTGTGTATTTATAATCCTAACGGTTTATCTTTAGGTTATTGTTTCCTGTCTATAAGTGTAGTTGATTAACTACTTAATATCGCATTTGATATAGAAGCTAAATTATCTATATATCTTTAGTTTTTGGTACCTATTATGAAATCTTATTAGTAGCATTTAATACTATCTAGGAATCTTGAATTTAGGATTTAAATCCATGCATAGGCTCATTACTACTCATTGTTCTAATCTCAAATCATTGTTGAGTTCAAAAGCAGTCATTTAATCCATATTTATATTTTTCTATTTAATCTATTTATATACAAGTTTCAGGTTTGAAAATTTAGATTTTCTTTAATCATATCTTGAATTATCCATTCAAGATACGAAATCTTGTTTTTGATATCAATTAGGGTCAAAGAAGTTCTTTATTCGATTTCTAGATCCTTATCTAGCCAAATTCAATGCATTGATCTATTCTTAGGTTTTTATTAGAATCTAAGTTTGCTAACTAGTTTATACATTCTACTTTAGAGTAATGTACTAATGTGGAAAATTTCCGAAGTTTACATCTATCTCTTTCGATTCCTCGCATAGGAGTAGCAGTCCTTATTATGTGGCTCCATAGATGCAATGCAATGTTTAACTATATAAAAGCCGAGTATAATTATGGTATACTTAAAGGTGATCAAGCAAGCATCATACATACATAAACAACATGTAATATTAATGATATACTTAAATAATCATTTGTTGGTTTCGACATGCTTAGCATCCATTTTCACACATAAAAGCATATACATATAAGCCCATATCCCCATTCAATTCATTTTATCTTATACTTATAAATTTAGGGCAACTATCTACAAGCGCAAATAAGGTAACAAAATAATGGGGGAAAACTCACTCGTCCATATCGCAGTCTTCTTAGTCATAGTAATCTTCTTAAAGATTTATGATGAATTTGTCTAGATTTTTAAGAGAATTTGTTGAAGCAAAATTTCTAAGTCTTAAAAGAAATGTTTCCTAAGTAACTAAATTATTTTATTATAAAGAGTCTAGTCATATTTTTCTTTTTTAAAGAAAGAACTCTTTTTTAATTTATCAAGACAACAATATTATGATCATGCATAAATATGAACTTATAGTTAAGTACCATGAATAAAATAATTCATATAAAAGACAAAAGACAAAAGACATAGAAATGAAATAAGCGTATAATAAAAGTCAAGTATTGGGAAGTCTTAGCTTGTATCAAGGCTTCCTGGACTTAGATTGGGCAGGTCCTAAAAGAAAGAAGAAAAAAATTGTTTTGACTTGATGAGGATAAGTTTAAAACTAGAAAGGCTAGTATTTATAATAGCATGGAATAAATAGAAAAATTACAAAACATGAATAAATAAAAGTTATGTTAGTGAGCTTATAGGCTCTAAATATTATATATTCAGATAATTATATTTAATAACATATAGGAGTTAGATTAGAAAAAAAAAAAGAACATAACATGAACAAGAACAAAACATGAAGATATTGTTGCTTTCTTAACTCCCATGGGTTTAGAAAATATATACTATGGTCATATTAAATTATATGAATATAAAGAACATTTGTAGGAATTTTTACCTAATGTAGAGAAGTGGGTGGTAGAATGAAGAGAGGTTGATGTTGCATGGAGATAGTAAGAATATGGAAAGACGAGAGAGTTGGAAAAAGAGCTTTGGAGAGGAAAATTAGAGAGAGAATTTGAGAAATGATTTTGATAGAGTTTTGTTATGTGTACGAGATATGTGTAAAGAAGGAAGGAAGGAGGGGGTATTTATAGGAAATGTTGAAGGGAAATTGTAGTTAATTAAATAAATAAAAAAGAAAAGAAAATTGATGGCATGAAGGAAAAGAGTAATTAAAAATTAATTTTAGAAGAAAAGTGTAAAAGAAGTTTAGTAATATATGGTGTAGAATTTTTATGGAAAAAGAAAATTATAAGAAATAGGTATATATGTTGTAAGAATAGGTAGTAAGAAAAAGTAGAGATAAGTGAATAGTATTGAATAGTAGGAATAATGCAATGAATAGTAAACAAAACAAATAATTGAACTATCAATAGTAAAGAAAATATGCGTAAAAATATTATATATGATATTTTTAGATACCAAAAAAATTCTAAAACTGATATTTTGGAATTCTTATATTATTACAAGTCTAATGGTATTATCGAAATATTTTTATTATCCGAAGCCCCAGGATACATTTTTTGAGAACTAATCTCGTTCGGGCCTAAAACGAACTAAAGTTTAAGGAATCTGATCTTTTTAATTTGTATTACATTATTACATCCTATAATCTTCAATTATCTCATTTTTATTTTTTTAGAGTTTACAGCACGGGATAATCGGATGTAGTTTCACTAGGGCTTGTTGTTGACCTAGTTGACTTTTAGTGATTTGGTTTTAATTCCAGCTTTATGGTTTACTTGTAAGATCATAAAATTCATGGGGTTTTTTTTTACCTTGTCATATTTTTTTTGTTCGAATTTTAAGTTTTACTTTATTTTTATGATTTATTTAATATTTTACAGTTCTTGGGATTGTTTAATTGAGTCTAGGGTTATATGATGACTCAGTTTGACTTTCGGTATTAATTTAGATTTTTGATTCCAACATTAACCGAAAGGCTTAAGGTTCTATAATTTTACCGTTGAATATTATTTCGATATTCCATCACAATTTATATGTTAAGGATTGGATAGATGAATTGTTTCACGTTCGGGCTTTGAGTCGAACAATTATAGAATTCTATTTTGTTTTTGAAGCTTCTCTTTTTCTTAAGGCCATAAAATTTTGTATTAATATTGTTTAGGGTTTGGTTTTAACTTGGGTCGGCTTTTAGGGTTTCGATTAGGTATTTTAATTTTAGGATTATTTTCTAAGAGTTACGGAGAAATTCAGAGGTTTATAATATACCTGATCAATCATGAAAGAGTCAAACTTCTTATACCACTGCCTTAGAGCCTGTTTCAACCCATACAAGCTCTTCTTCAATTTGTAAAGAAGATGCTCCTTCCCCTTAACTTTAAACTCCTCAGGCTACTCCATATAGATTTGTTCCTCCAAGACACCATGAAGAAACGTTGTCTTCACATCCATTTGCTGAATCTCCAAATTCAAACAAGTAGCAATACTGAGTACAACTTGAATGGAAGACATCTTAATCTCATCAAAATCAACACCTTTCTTCTAACTAAAACCCTTTCACAACCAATCTTGCCTTATACCTTGGTTGTGAGCTATTCTCTTCGATCTTTAATCTATATACCCATTTATTCTTCAATGGTCACTTTTCTTTTGGTAGTTCCACCAAATCATATGTCTTGTTCTCATGCAAGGATTTCATCTCATCTTGCATGGCTTTAACCCATTCCTTTTTCTGCTTGTGTAACATGGCTTCTTGATAACATTTTGGCTCTCTCTCCTCTGTCAGCATCACATACTCATCTAGACTATATCTCATCGATGGTAGTCGGTCTATTTAAGATCTCCTTAATTCAATTTGCTAATGATGCTCTTGGGGCTCTTCAATTGAATCTTCCTCATCTCTCCCATCATTGTTAGAATCTTCAAGTGAGGGCACTGGATCTACATTTGTAGGGATCTCATATGAGGATTTTGACTTTTCAAGCTTCTTAATATCTTTAATAGTTTGGTCTTCAAGCAATACCATATCTATCCTTCTCACAATCTTCTTCTCTACTGGATCCCACAACCTGTAACCATATTCATCATGTGCATAACCTAGAAAAAAGCACTATTTTAAATTTGCATCAAGTTTTGCTCTTTCATCCATGGGAATATGCACAAATGCCCTGCAACCAAATAGACGTAAGTGTTCGTAAGAAATATCTTTATCTATCTAGACTCTCTTTGGGATATCTCCATCCAGAGCATAAAAGGGAGATAGATTAATCAGGTCGACATCTTTCCTCATTGCTTCACCTCAAAATGATTTCGATAACTTGGCATGTGATAATATACACTTCACCTGCTCTATGATAGCGCGATTCATTCTCTTTGCTATGCCGTTCTGCTGTGGGGTCTTTGGAACCATCTTCTCTAGTTTAATCCCATATTCCTTAAAATATTCTTCAAAAGATCCTCTGTATTCACCACCATTATCTGCTCTAACACATATCAACTGTTTTCCTATTTCTCTTTCAACTCTAGTGTGGAATTACTTAAACACATCCGGTACTTAATCTTTGGACTTTAAAGCAAAAGTCCATAACTTCCTAAAGTGATCATCAATGAATGTCACAAAATAAAGAGCACCACTTATTGACCTGTTTTTCATATAACACATCTGTGTAAATTAAATCCAGTATATGAGATTTCCTAGCAAATGGATTTCTCTGAAATATAACTCTATGTTGTTTACCAGCAAGACAATTAGTGCAAGTTTTCAAAGGAGTATGATCTAAATGGAATGTGTGTGTATAATTTCAGATACTACTAGCAAGTGTACTAGGTTTTGATCAAGTAATACAGAAGTGCGTTGAGTATCGTTCCTACAAGGACTAAATTAACTACTAGATCGATATTAGTTTATACTAATATTTAGGTAATCAAAATATATCAATCAACTAACTAATTCTATCTATATGAATGCAATGAGATTGTGAGAAGTTATATAAGATGAATGTGGGAAGGAACAGAATCCATCCTAATTTTTACTAATCATGCTGAATTTATATTATATGAACAATTAGGATTATGGATTTTATAAGAAATTGTCAAGTCCTAAAATATCAAGTTTTAGTGAACTAATAAATATATCTATTAGCTTCCGCTATACAAATTATCAATGGAATCTAATTCACAATTATAATTTTCCAATTCTTAATTGTCTAATATCCTAAATTAACTTTTCCTAATTCCTTAGTAAGAAATTAAATAAAATATTGCATGAAGTACATGGGAACAATTTCTAAATTAATTTAAACTTAATTGTTCCACAATTGTTGTTTAATCTCAATTCAGAATCCAATAACCCTAATTCTTTTTCCAAATAATTAGAATTCTTATCAATTTAATTTCAATCAGAAATAAAATAGATTTAGGATTCAATACAAATATTTCATAATTCTAACAATCCTATATAAATTCAATAATCACTTTAGCAAAATTAGGATTTCATCACTTCCCACAAAGAAAAGTTTAGCTACTCATGGATGTTGATTCAACAATCAAATAAGAATATGTAATTAATAATTTATGAACAGATAATTCAGATAAATGAATTGCATAAGAAAGAGATGATATCACCAATTTAAATATTGCAATCTTCAATTACAATTCTTGGAAGCTCAAATTCTCTCATAAATCTCTATGAAAATGCTAAGACTATTTGTATACTGAAGTTCACTCTACTTTGCTTCTGCTTGTTGTTGTTTGTGAGGGGAAGTCCCCTATTTATAGAAAAAGTTTCGTGCAAAGCATCAAATGAAAATTGCAGTTTCACTATATCCGCCGGCAGTTACAGACCCTATGCCCGACGGCTTACAGACGGCTTATACTCATTTTCTTCTTTGCGCAGGCAATGCACTGGCAGCTTTCAACTTCGGTTACAAAGGTAGGCTTCTACGCTGGCGGCTTAGATATAGATCTAGCCGGGTATATGATGAGAAATGAAAGTGGGCCAATTTTATAACGAAAGCTGTCCCAAAGTCGGGGCTTTGATACCGACTTAGATACTCCAACATATTTAGTCTCTTCAATTTCCTCCAAGCGTATGTTGTCTACTTGTCGCTTCTGATCTCTGATCTATACTGTCTCAACGTCGACGGCTTAGTAGCCGGAGTAGGTTGTAACTCCTTTTGCGCTGGTGACTTTTGAACTCTGAGCTGTCGGCTTTAAATGTATGCTGGTTCTTTCATCTTCTACGCCGCAGCTTTGAGGCTGCGTAAATTTGGTTGAGTCAATTCTTGCAAAGCTAGCAGTGTAAGAAACGGCTTTGGGTGAGTCCATCTTGTAAGCCATCTGAACACCAACAGCTTTGAAGTCTGAAAAGCCGGCGTATCTTTGAATTTTTCCATTTTTCACTCCAAATTTTCTTGTTTTGATTTCTTTGTCCAAATTAGACCTGAAACATGAATTTTAATCAAAACAAGTATCCATTTCAGCTATTTTGAACATCAACAAGTTGTATATAATATGATCTTATCAGAGTACCTTTCACATCAGGCAGAAGTTGTGTCTTGACAAGCATTTGGAGCCCTTTCTCACTCATGTGACTAAGTCGCTTATGCCAAAGCTCCATAGAAGTATCATCAATTAAATTCACATCTTCTTTACGTAGTTTTACTGACATTAAGTAAAGGTATTATTCTTATTCTGCCACTATGAGAGAACCATTGATGAGCTTCTATTTACCTTCACCAAGGTAACTATTATAGCCTTCATCATCAACTTTTCGGAATGTGTCTGACATCTCTTAGAATGAGCCTGTAACCAGTGCTAGTCTTTAAAACAACATTTTCAATGCCAACAATTTTAGATGTCTCATTGTTTCTGTTCCTAACATTGCCACAATCACCGGCAGTATAGGTTGAGAAAACTCACCATGTGATGTTACATGAAAGGAGGCACTATAATCAATAACTAGTCACTATCATGACATGCAAGGCTAACACAATCCTTATCCTAGGCAATAATAATCTCACCACTTGTTGTTGCAATAGTTGTATCTTTATCTTTTTCATCACTTTTATCTTTACCTACTCTCTCTTCCAGAGCCTACATTCTCTCTTGAAATGTCCTGGCTTGTCACAGTAATAGAATTTAATATTTTTCATTCTTGATTTAGATCTTTCTCTGAATTTATCAGATCTATCATATTTATTAGATGAGCCTCTGTTCCTGCTTCCATCACGTCTTTCTAGCTTATCAACAATAAGTGCTCAAGTCTCAAAACTCATGCTAAGATCTTTTCTTTTGGCTTCTTCATTTATCAGGCTATCTTTCACCATTACAATGGTGAGCTTTCCTTCTGAAGTAGAATTGCTAACAGACACCATAAAGTGTCTCCTAACTATCAGGAATGGACTCAATAATAAAAGTGCAAGTATCTCAATATCAAGCATAAGCTTCATAGTAGATAACTAATTCACTCGACTTTGAAAATCATTCAAGTGCTTAACCGTATTGGATCTATCCTTATACTTCAAATTTATCATCTCCTAATCAAGGAGGTTTTATTTAAGGCAGTCTGCCTCTTATACATGGATCCAATTTCTTCCATAGAATATAAGCTTTGGTTTCCTGAGCAACATGATGATAAACCGTGATCAACCCATTCTTGGATTTATTCGATAGTTTTTCTATGCATGATTGTGCAAGCTTCATTACACTTATCTATTGACTTCACATTATCACCGCCTAAAGGCATATACAGATCTCTATAATATAACAGATCTTCCATCATCGACTTTCAGATAGAATAATTTGATGAATTCAACTTTATCATTGTACCTGATGATTATACTATGCTTGCAATCTCTTATAAAAAAACTTTTTTTTTCAACTTGAGCTTTGATACTACTTGTTAGGAAAAATTCGATATCCTAAAATAACAAAATAATTTTTCCTAGAAAATAAAATCAAAAGAGACACTAGGATTTAACGTGGAAAATCCCAATTGGGGAAAAATCATGGGACCATCACACTAAATTATTCCACTATATCAATAATAATGGGATTATAAGGTTTTTCTTCACTAGTAATACTAGTGGATCACAAATCTTCACTATAACAGTAGATCTTAAACAGCTGTAGAAACAAGCATTTTCCTAGAACTCTTCAGGTTGTTAGGATAGCTAAAGTGATATCTTAGAAGACAAAACAAGGAGTATTTATATGAAATGACAAAGGAAAACTCACAGGCAATATAAGTTGACCCGACGCTGGTGGCCTTTATGGCTGACGTATGTTGCAGGCCGGTCAATACGACAACCTTCATGCTCATTTGGCGACTTTGAAATACAACTGCTCTTGGCAAAAAATTGAGCACAATTCTATACTAGCGGTGTGCATCCAACGCTGGCGGCATACACATGAAGGCTAGCGGCGTACAGTGTGTTGTTTCCTTAGTTTCACAAATCTTCTTATTTTTTTTTTCAAGTCTTTTTCTAAATACATACAATATTTAGGATTTCTACTGTTATAAGTTACAGACCCATGTGAGTTGGATCCATAACCCAACATTTATATTATAATAGGCAATGAATTAAAATAAAAAAATGAGGTTCAATTCCTATAATAGCTAAAATAAAATTGAAAACAACACAACAATAAAAATACGGAAATAATTAATAACTCGAACCAACAACTCACGACCCAACAAAAGTCAAAATAACGCGGCTTGCACGTACTGGAGCCTAGGCCGGTTTACACCTCCACTTCAGCCTCGACCCTGGTTTCCCCGTTGCTCTTTGATGAGCTGTCGGTTGGTATTTTCAGATTTTTGTAGTATCACTACATATAACTTATTTATATTATTATATCATATTTATTTGATTAATTTATAAATAAAATTATAATTTTTTTATCCGTTATTTAATAAACAATTATTTAAAAGGACTAAAATATAACTCTGAAATGACTAAAATATAATCTATTTTACCGTGGTTTTTAAAATATATACTATGACTAATATAATATAGTAGATGGTTGGGCAATGCCCATATTATTTTCAGCTACTTCCTCGTCATAAAGCCCCATTTGACCAAATACTTAAATATATATGCGGGTTTTTTTTATCGCTTTTTCACCATCTTAAGGATCTGTTTGATGATCTGTTTTTTATTTATTTTATTTTTTTAAAAATAATATGTATAAATATGTTCGATTTAAATTTATTTTATCTATATTTGATCTATTAATGAGAACTATTAATTTTTTTATTTGTATCTAATTTTTTATAAATATTTTATTAAAATTTTTTAAAAAAATTATCTATACAAACAAACAAACCTTTAAATATGTCAGTGCAACTTTTAGCTAAAACGGTTGTGGACATTGCGAATATTTATTGGATACCTTTTTCAAAAGTCACATTTTTGAAAAGTGTTTTTTTTTTTTTTTGCCAATAATATGCTCGACAAGTTGACTTGATGACTGAAGTAAATTTTTTTTTTTTTTTTACCGTAAAAAAAAACTTTGGTTGAATTTACATTGATGTCTCACTAAATATAATATATCTAATTACATTCTTGAAAATTTGATGTGAAAAATAATGTAAAATTTTGGCTGATTTAGGATTAATATGTCAAAAATATTTTTGAAAAATTGTGAAAATTTAAAAGGAAAAAAAGAGAAAAATCTAATAAAATATCTTCAGCAGGTTTGGGTCAATATGACGTTCCATGTGCATGTGCATGTGTTTTCCAAATTTCAATATTTTTTTTTCTTATCGCTTTATATATATAAGTTCAAAAATTTGGTTTTTTATTAAGGTCTTTTAACTAAAGTTATAGCTTATTCCTTAGCATGAATAGTTATTCATTCCTCATTATTCATTGTTCATTGTTTTTTTTAATACCATCAATGTAAAGTTGTTACTATATTATTCCTGAGGAAAATAATAATTCATAATCAATTGCTATTATGTAAAATGATAAATAGTAATTTATGTCTTAACATCTTTTAAATTGTTATTTAATAGTTTATTTTTCAAATTTATCACAAATATCTATGTCTTGAAAATATCATTTATGCAATTATTCTCTTATCATAATAATAAAGGATAATAGATATTTTTATATTTTATTCTAATAATTACTTTTTTTTTTCACATTAAGTGAACGTGATAAATTACAACCCTCTTATGTTTCTATTGAATTGGAATACAATTCCTTCATTATCTAATATGCCAAAATAAACGAGCCATTAGAGTCTAGAGATAAAGTATTATGTACTTTCAATATTTGATCCCACATGTTGGGAGTTCTAATCATTCCATCCCGTTTAAATACCCCCCAAAAAAAAGAAAAAAGAAAAAATTGGTAGGCTCAATAGATGGGTGGGCACTTTTTAAGGCAAGGACTGTGACAACCCCGTATTAGCTGCAAAAGCCACTATTACCAACTGAAAAGGAGGCCTTACCTTTTGAAAATCCAAATACTTTGGCTGGCTTGGGCTTTGGACTGCTTTTTGGCTGGCTTGGGCTTTGGACTGCTTTCTCCCATGTATTCGCATCGAGTTGCTCGGAAGAGGAAGGATTCCGGCGAGAAATCATATTATTACTTTAGGGAGAACCTCCGTTTTATGAATACGTGTTTACAAACTTAAAAAAAAAAATATATAAATATAAATTACATAAAAATAATTATCTCAATAACCAGATAAAATTACATATAATTAATACAATTCATATTTTTCTTAATAAATTATTTAACAAAAAATCTACTATGCTCAATTGTATTTTTTAAGAGCGATTTAATATATTTATACATGATTCATGTTTTGTACATGAGTCACATTTAATACATGTGATTCATGATTATACATAAGTCGTATGTATTATATGCAACTTATGTACAAAAACATGAATCACATGTATAATATTTGATTTTGCATTGAAATTTTAGTAATTATTTCTGTATAATTTGTTTTTGGAAAACGATAATTACACAATTTCTTCATTACGAAATCCTAGAAATATTTTTTATTTTTTTTAGATTGCTCTATATTTTTTAAACGTTTTGTAGATTTTTTACTTTTTTTTTACTAGAGGTAGTCAAATAATTATTAAAAAATTTTAATTAAATATATTATATTTAACAATACATTAGTGCCAAATGAACAAAATTTTCATCTCATTTATATTAAGTTTCAAGATATTTTTCTATTTTTCCATCCATCGAAAAGTTATTTACACAAAAACCAATTATACAAAGATAATAAAACAAATAATACTACAAAATCGTATTTTCAATATGCGATTTTACGTTTTTCATGAGGCATTCACTTTTAATGAATATCGCATATATTCACTTTCTATGGGTGTCACATATCCTACGTGTGATTTTGTGATGGTATGAAGTTAATAAATCGCAAGTTTTACTTGGGACTACTTTGTAAAAATTAAAATGATGTGGTTTATATTTAGATAATTTTTAATTTGTAAGTTGGTAATCATGGTTTACACTGGGTTTTGTACGGAAGTACCATTCTTTTTGAAACTTAATCTAAAAATACGTTATTTTTAAACATATTCCTTATATAATTTGTCAAAACGCATTCAATGAGTACACTCAAAATTCATATTAATAGCACATTTAAGGGTAAAATTATTTATTTATTTTTAAAGTAAATAGGACACATTCACTAAAGGCGTCGTCGTAGCGTTTTATTTTTTACTCAATCAAATGCATTTAGTGAATGTGCTCAATCTTTTTTTTTTTTAAATTTTCTTGGATGCTTTCAATAAATGAGTCCAATCTTTTTTTTTTTTTACTAATTTTCTCAAACACATTCACTGAATGCATATAAACACATATTCATAACAATAAAAAATCTTTTTGCCAATTCTTTTCCTTTGTGCTACAAGAAAACATATAAAAAAATGTGCTGATCAATGATACCTATAATGCATCCAAACATCAACTTTATCTCAAATTGAACATGTTAAATAGGCTATGGCAACTCTACGTCTCTTTATTTGTTCCTTCAAAGTGAATAGCTGCCATTAGGTAGAAAATCCAAACTTTAGGTGCCATATCCCCCACACTTTTAAGCTCTAGAAGACACATACTCTAAAACTATAAATAACACATCCACCACAACAATAATCACAACAAGCACAATAAAAACAATAGATCCAACACTAACATAATCAATCAAACACTAACATTAGTTTAACCTGTATATAACTACACAATTCCAACTTTAATCACCACTTGCCATCCAATACATAATAACTCTAGTAAAGCCATGACCAAACTTATTATAGCAATATGAGCAGTTCCGATCACAATGGTAGTAACCATGTAATACATTATAATAAATAACTATTTAAATAAATTACTGAATCAGAAGTAGTTTTCAAATATAGTAATCCAAGATATAAAAACTAAGCAGTGCAATTGGTCTATTTTTTAATCGAATGTCTAGTAAAGGTGTTTACAAATCTCCTAAACATTGACTCCTTCTCCTTGCCTTTATCCTAACGATCAACCCTTTACTCATTGACTTCACCAGAACCTTCTTCAAAATCCCTAGGGGCCATTGGACTGTAACATGATGAAGGTAACTATCGTGTTAGCAGTGTTACCCTTTCTCCTATATTGGGCTCGTTTGCGATATGGAGTGGTTGCTCTTTACATGCTGTTGGAGGAGTAGCCATTAACTCATACAGATTATAGCTATATGAAGAAGTCATAAATGAAGTAGGATAATATATTGAACCGCCTATAAGATCACTTGGGTATGAACTATCATCCAGGTATGCGCTACCTGAAGACACATTGTTAAATGATGCATGCAAGAGGTATTATTGTTGGGTTGGTATAGAGAAAGTGCTCGACACCCTCTACGAGGCCTATCTAACCTTTGACGTCGTGGACGCTATGGTTCAACGTTTACTTCAACTCCTTCCTCTGTGTAGGGTGCCTGAGCTTCCTTCCTTTAATGTCTACCTGCAGGCAAGTACATCCTAATCTCATTATCGTCCTCTATAGTTGCTATTGACTCATTTGCAAGAGTACGTGTATGATCCAAACTATCTGATCAACTGATCTCTCCCATTGAGCTGATCTGCAAAATTGAAAAAATAACCCCTGTAAGAGAACGTGCTATAGGATAATATTGAAAGTAATTTAAACGTTCAGGATCTCACCATGTGTCCAATCAATCCTCATGTATGGTAGATGTATCTACATGTGATGCGATAATACTAGTTTAAGTATTTTGCATCCATGTCGGGTCCCTCTTCAATCGCAGCAAGGTATGAATGGTGCTCTTGCCACAAAGCAACATATGCCATGTGAAGCTACTGCTAATTTAAGTCTGACCTACCTCGTAGGTCAATGTCATGGATAGCTCTATCTGTGTTAACTTTTTCCTAGTATATGCTAAAGACCTCTAAACTATCATGCCACTCTTTTTAGGAAGTGCCATTTAATGATGGCAAGTAGATAAGCGAAACATGGTGTTACGCCCCAATGGGTACCCTAAACGTGACTGCCCACCGTACATAATATTAAAACTTAAGAATAACTACCCCAGTCACTCAAAAGCTTCCATATCAGTACAAAGGCGTACATTCACATTAAAGGGAGATTGGTGAAGTAATGCATTTTAAGATATTGAGCGGAACATGCAATATAATACTTAATATATTTCATAGAAATAAAAAGTCTTTCAACTTCTAAGGGACATTCCCCAGATAATTTCCGTAACAACATGGTCTTACTAAGATTAATAACTAAGCTAGAAGATTTTATAAGAAATCTACTCTAAGACTTCAAAACAAAGTTCCTCTAAAAGCTTCCCAAAACAAAGATGCTACCCCGATGATCAAGATGGTCTCGGGTCCAAAATAACGATCCTGCAATATCAAAAGTCTATAGGGGTATAAGCATAACTAGCTTAGTGAGATATTCCTTACAAAAGTACTCATAACAAGCAATCAACCAGTTTATTAATCAAGCATATGAAATGCAACAACTATGATCAAACATTACATACGACTATCCGGTTTCATATGTATGATGGATTTACCCCTCCATCGGTGGTTAGGGAATGATTTGAATCGGGCCCCAAATGACCCTTAAAAGTTGCGCGCGTCTTTGGGATTCCAACGAACCATACTATAGTTCCCCGGCTTTCCACCCAAAGCGATCGATCCGGTTCGGCTACAACTTGAGGCCGTATTCCGAACGTCCTAAATCCTCAAGATGTAGCTAAACAACTTACCTTTCTGGTCCCACGCTGAGGAGTAGTAGTAAAATTTCGAAATGATATTCTAAGTAATATATGAGCAATTTATTATATGGGGATTCCAATATGATATTAAATCATTTAAAGCAATCAAGCAATAATTGCACACATAGCAATACATACATAGAAACAATTACAATCACAGATTGGGTTCCGATATACTTATCATTTATTGATCACACATAACAATTCACATATATAATTCCATGATATCCCACATGCATATTAATTTTATATTTTCCTAACATCTAGTGCTCTATTCTACAAGCACATGCGTGAGTACATAAATGTAAAGGAAACTCACTCGTCCATAGTGATCTTCTATGAGTCGAAGTAATCATCGGGAAGAGAAGATCTTGGTCCTCAACACCCAAACAAAAGAAATACCCGAAATGAGTATTTCATCCAAGATCTAATCAAACTCTATAATTCTATCTTATTGAATTCGTCAAAAAATCGTATGAATGGAAATCCCAACTTAAAATGGCCATAACTTTGCTTATTTTAATTCGGAATTTCGCATATTATATACTGATTTCTACCTACTCAAAAAGATCTATTTATTTCTAAGGTTATTTTATCAAAAGAAGTCATTTGGGTCTTGAAATAGTGACGTATAGAATTGTTACGAAAATTCCAAATTTCATAACCAAGTTTCAAACTTTTCTTCATTGAAGAATTCTTGTACAAAAATGTAGATAATTTTATGGTTGAAAAATCCTTTGAATATATATATATATATATATATATATAGACTCAAATTATATGCATGAATTTAGTGGTGTTGTCTCAACAATGATTTTTGTAAAACAATATGCCTTAAAGTAAGATTATGCTAAGACTTGAAAATAAATTAGTTTTGTTTGGAAAATTTCTTAAATTATCATAAGTGAGTATTTCCTTCTTTTAATTCCATTTCTTATTATTGAGAATAATTAAATTTCAAAAATAATTTTAATCTTTTAAGATTCCCATAACTTTATTTCTAGTGGTAATGTAGTTTTCTAAATATTTCTTGATTATGTGCTCTAAAGTTTTTCTAAAGTTTGATCCCAAGAATATATTAATGATCTTATAAGTTATTTATTATTTTTATTTCCTAAGTAAAGCTTATCCTTGGAAAGGTTATTCTTTAATAATTTTATAAAACTTTTCTAAACCTTAGTATGTTGATGAAAACTTTACATATGAGTTTAAGAAAACTTTTGGTTAAATAAAGAATTAAGTTTAAAGAATCTTTCTTATTTCATTGGTTTGAAAAGAGAGTTTGTGATAACTTTATTTTATATATTCATTGATAAAATCTCATATAGTATTATTACTAAAACTTGAGTTAAACTTATCTAACTTTAGAAAATATTTGTTAAGATAAAACTTTAAGTTTTTATGGAAGAATCATTCCTTATGTGAAAAAATTTATTTTTAAAGAGAGTTCTTATTTTTATTACTTAAGAAAACTCATTTTCATTATGGTTGAGACAATATCAACATGTTCATGGATGAATGAGAATATGTAACTATGAGAAATATAATAAAAACAACATAATGAGATAAATGTAATAAGAGCATAAAAGTAAAGTCAAGTATTGGGAACCTTAGCTTCATCAAGGTTTCTCGGGACTAAGAAGAGACTAGTCCCAAAAAGAAAGGAAAAGAAAAGAAAAGAAAGAAAATTGTTTGGACTTGATATGGATAAGTCTAAGACTAGAAAGACTAGCCTTAATAATAGCATGAAATAAATAAATAAATTGCAAAGCATGAAGTTAAATAAATAACAAGTGAGCTTATATGCTCTAAAGAAATATATATATACATATATAATATACATAATACTATATAGAAGTTAGATTAGAACAAATAATAATAACAATAACATAATAACAACATAATAGAAGACATGAATATAAACAAAGCATGAATATATTGTTGCTTCTTTAAGAAAAATACACTAAGCTCATGTTAAGTTAAATGAACATGAGGAGTGAATAAGAGAAATTTTTACCTAAGGTTTTATGTGTTTGTTGAAGAGGAATAGATTGAGTTGTAGTAATATATGGGAAAGGGTTTTATGGAGAGAAAAGAGAACTTGGAAGAGAATTTGAGAGAGATATTTTATAGAATGATTTTGGTAGAGTTTTAGTAGGAAATGAATTATGTGAAAGAATGAAGGAGGAAGGGGTATTTATAGAGTTTCAGAGTGGAAATTAGATGTAATAAAATAAAATGAAAAAGAAAAATAAATTGATTAAAGAGACAGAGAGGGATGGCACCGGTTTTGCTTGTATAGGAGGGGGAAAATTTATTTATTTTGTTTGTTTTATAATAAAAGAAGTAATGTGTAAAGTGTGATATGATTAAAGTTGTATGGGGAAGGTAAATTATAAGGTATAGGTATGGTAGTGTATAAGAATAGAGTGTAAGAAAAAGCAGAGATAGATGAATAGTAGAAAAGTACTATAAATAGTAAATAGACAATTAAAATACCGGTAGTAAAGAAAATATGCGTAAACGACCAATATCTAATATTTTTAGTTACTCAAAAAATTCTAAAATTGATATTTTTGAAATCCTTATATTTTTATGAGTCTATTGGTGTTGTCGGAATATTTTTACTATCCGGTGCACCAGGGCACGGTTTTTGAAAACTGATCCCGTTCGGATCCGAAAGGCATTAGAAAATTAAGAATTTGATATTTTTAAACTTTCCTATATTATTACGAACCATTTTCCACAATTATCTTAATTTCGTTTTTTAGGGTTTAAGAATACGAGATTGTCAGATCTAGATTTACTAGACTAAACATAAAACTAGATTAACTTTAGAGTTCCGGTTTGACTTCCGGTTCTTAGGGTTTACTTATTTTTACCGAAAAATCTAGGGTCTTACACACGGGCTATTCATATTTGTTACCCTATAATACAAAATGGAGGGAATCTCTCTAGCAAGTTCTTAGGGTATGGCTCCCAGTCCACCTGCATACAAAAAAAGTGTTAACACTAAGTAAAGAAGGAGTTAACAACAAATGCAAAAAGTTTTTAATAAAATGTTACATGTGTTTTACATACCCAGCGAGGTAAGAATCGATTTAGAGCTAGTCGATATAAGATGATCACATGTATAGGATGGTGTGTTGTATCCCTGTACATTCGCCATCTACACACTTGTAGTTGGCTATCAAGTACCATCATACCATACTTACTATGGGAAGCATATTAGGAGAATCTATCCCAACCCACACTTGTAGTAATATGGCTGCTCTACTATCTCTTGTGTAAACCCCTTAATTTTCGGAATCGGTTTAGCATAAAACCCTACCGGAAGTCAAACGAAACCCTAAAGGTCAACAAAACCTTAGTTTACCGTATCCATCTAAATCCGGCATTGCCGTTTTCTTTGGCCCTGAAAAACGAAGTTGGGATAATTAGCTCAAATAGTCGTAATAACCATAGGTTTTATAAAAGTTCCAGTTTCGCGAAATTCGGGTGTCCTTCGAACCCGATCGGACACAGTTCTCGAAAAACGTGTCCGGAAGCCCGGAATAGTAAAAATATTCCGAATACACCGTTAGACTCGTAAAAATATAAGTTTTCCAAAAATATCAATTTCATAATTTTTCGGTAAGTAAAAATAACAGATATAGCTATTATACGCGTATTTTCTTACTACCGGTACTTTAATTGTCATATCTACTTTACATTACACTATTCATTACTATTCTACACTATTCTTTTATCTCTACTTTTTCTTACACCTACTCTTACACTCTACATAACCTATAATCTTAACTTTTTACCTTTCCCATAACTTTATATCACATCTATCTTACTTATTACATCTTTTATTTAACAAAAATAAAAAATAAAATCACTCCCTCTCTCTCTCAAAAGTGGCCGGCACCCATCTCTCTCTTCCCTCTCCATTTGTTTTAATTTTGCATTTATTTTAATCACACAAAAATCACTCCCCATTTTCCTATAAATACCCCCCTCCTCTTTCACTTCTTTCACACATTCACTACCCACAAATTCATACCAAAACTCTCTCAAATTTTCCTCTCAAAGCTCTCTCAAATTTCTATCTCAAAACTCTCTCAAAATAATTCCACAACAACTTCCACCAACAAAAAACCCATAACCACATAACCATATCAAAATCTTCTTTAGGTAACTCATTTGTAATTCTTTCTTCTTCTTCATGTCATGTAACTTTACATGACCATAGTGTGAGTTTCCAAATACTACAAGTTGTGGAAACTACATTATGTTCATGTATTGTTCTTGTTCATGCCAATCCATTATGTTTATGTTGTTTATTATTGTTTATATCTTAATATTATACATATTCTTTAGAGCATATAAGCTCACTTGCAATTTATTTATTTCATGCAAAGCAATTTATTTATTTTCCATTGCAATTTATTTATTTATTCCAAGTTGTTGTTAAGACTAGTCTCTAGTCTTAGACTTGTCCTCATCAAGTCAAAACAAGCTTTTCTTTCTTTCATTTTATTATGGGACTAGTTTATTTCTTAGTCCCGGGAGCCTTGAAAAAGCTAAGACTCCAATACTTGACTTTATTATTATGCTTTATGTTATTTTGTTTATTATTATTCTCATAATCATGTTCATTTAGATTGTTGTCCAAAAGTTTTATTTTCTAAAGATAATCAAATAAAAGAAGGCTTTTTGTCACTTAGGAATAAGTTTATGTGAAACATAAAAATATAAGATAACAAAAATAAATTCATTCATTTTCAAATTGCCAAAAAGAATTCATTATGAATTTAGAAACTATTTTTACTTAAAAAGCTACTTAAATCCTTGTTACTCTACCTTGTTTTCAAAAGAAAATATCTTTTTGACAAAACGGTTCTTTCATAAAGAAAATAAGATGAAAGACTAAGGAAATTTTAAAAGACCTTGCAAACAAATAGGCAAAGAAAATTTATGGTTTGAAAATAATAAAGTTATTTCTTTTCAAGTTAAAAAGAAGTTAATAAGATTATAGAAATTATTTTCTACAAAAAGTCCTTAAATTGCTCCACATTGTTTTTATGAAGAAAAACAAATTTTATACATGGATGATTATTTTTGAAAATGAGAAAAAGAATGAGAAGTATCAAGTAAGGAATTTTTGCAAAACAAGTAAACAAAGGAATTTACACAAGAAAAATGAAGAATAACATTTTCTAGAAAACTTCAAATATAGTATTAATATAACTTAGAAAGTAGAAAATTTTATTTTCAAAGTCACTTAGAAAAAATAAATAAAACCAACATAAAACGTTTTTAGAAAAAAAGAAAACAAGGTATTCATTTCAAAGAAATTACAAAAACAATTTCCGAAAAGCTTCAACCGACATTGTTTTACCTAAGAAAAATAATTTGGACAACAAGACACTTGAGCATGCTTAAATATGAGTTATATAGTTATAAAAAGAGAATTTTTCAACTATATAGATAACTAAGTATTTATCAAACAAATTTTGATTTCTTGAACCAAAGTTGTTTTTACTTGAAAATCCGTGGTGAATTTTGTCACTTTTCGGAGCCTATATGGCTTTGTTTGTGGGAAATAATTTTAGAAATGGGTAGATCTTTTCGAGTAGATAGAAATCGGTATATTATATGCGCGATTCCGAGTTAAAATGACCAAGTTATGGCCATTTTAAGTTGGAACATTCTTCTATACGAACTTTAACGTTCTTTGACATTGTTTTGTCAAAATTCAAGAAAATCTTCAAGAAAAACTCATTATGGGTATTTTCTTTGGTTAGGTGACCCCGAGGAAGGATTTCTTCACCCGAGAACTATTACGATTAAGTGGAGTGTGTGAACGACTCATCCGCTTAGAGGAATAGACGACAATGGCATCGTGAGTTTATTTCCATTAAATGCTACACTTGTTGTGCTTGTAAATTAGTTGCACTAGAGTTAGGAAAAGATAAACCGATATGCATGTAAAATAATTCCTTGAAAGAATTCTAAGAATATCGAAGCCCGAATTGTTCTAAGTGATTGTTTTAGTTTAATATTGATTTGTGTGAAATTCCTTGATCACCTTAAAGTTGAAAATAATTATGTTATGACTTTATAAATTAATGAACTCATGCATACCACGAAGTGAGTCACATTGCATGGTTGGGTTATTATCCTTGGGTGAGAAGGATAGTAGGCTCATGTCGAAAGCAACACTTGGCGGAAGATCCGAAAGCGATTGCTTGGCGGCTTAATGGAATATGCTTGGCGGTTGATCCGAAAGCAAGGTCAAATCAAGTAGATTCGGAATACTTGGCGATGAGTGCTCGCAAGTTTAAAAGTTTTTAATGAATGCTTGGCGATGAGTGCTCGCAAGCTTAAATTTTCTATTATTAAAACTACTTGTTTTGAGTATCACCAAACCCCGAATGGAGGGCGTAAATCCATTCAACATATAGTTCCCGGAAAGCTATATGATTGTTTGCCCACGTGTTTGATGCATTACATATGTGTGATTAACCAACTTGTTTGAATCTTGTTACAAGAAGTTATTTATGGAAATAGTTCTCACTAAGCCTATTAGCTTATACCCCGATAGCTATCTTTTGCAGTTCCCGTACTTATGGTTAAGGCCACGTGGACCATGCGGGCAGGTAATCCCTTTTGAACATTAGAAATCTGAATAAAGTATAGCTTAGTATTAGCATGTTAATAGATTAGTAATTTAGGGAGTTGTCCTTAAGTTTGTAAAGTTTATGCCATGGACAAATAATTATTGTGATTCTTCTTTTCTTAATATGTTTTTATATCTCCTTAAACTTCATTATTCCACATATGGTCCTCTAAAATTGTGAAAGTAAGCCTTACACTTAATATAAAAGCTTTTGGAAATGACTAAGGTCGTCATACTTAAGCTTTAATATTGAGTGTGGCGGACTGTCACGTTTAGGGTACCCATCAGGGCGTGACATCTTGGGTACCCGATACAGCTGCACCGCATATTTGCATGTATAACGAAGTCAAACATGTAGCCCCCCATGCATATTGCTCTGCGACATTCAGATCCCTTAACACACCTCGGAATATAGAGTGAACTAAGTTTCCCGATTTGTCGGCAAAAAGGAAACTCCCAATCAACTGAAGTATATACGCTCGTGTGTGTCCGATAAGCACTTTCTCATCAGCATATTCAGGTATTTGATCGAATTGGTTGGTGATCTAATTTAGGTTAATTCGACCTCCCTTTAAGTGCGTGCCCTCGATACAACTCCAATAGGTTATGACATAGCAATGGAATATTTGGATTATTGCTTCCTATCAAAGGTAACCTGTCCATCACAATCTTAACTGAACCTCCACATCCTATAGAGTTATTGTCTTCCCACTTGTCGGCATGTGAAACATATGTGTCTTTGGTCTCTAACGCTCAACAAGTGCTGTAATGAAGTGCCAATCTAGCTATATGAATGGAAGACTATTGGCTCCATAAACTTCGCCTGCTAAAGATAGGGTCATCTCTCGATGTCTAATAGTTAATATCTGAGATGGAATGATAAGGTTGGCATTTCCCTACAAGTGCGAACAATGCAACTATTAGTTACTTTCTTAAAAAAATACTTGCAATGACATGTCCAGCAACATTATACCTCTGTAGTCCACAAATCTTTAGATTGATGTGTCGCCTGATGTGTCAATACCAATTGATCTCCTGGCTCAGGCTCCATCTATCCTGTAGATGAGAAATAATAAATGTTAAAAAACGACATTAAGCATGCAACCATCACAATTTACAATTAATAGCTAACAAAAATCATTTTGTGGTCTTAATTCTGTTGGTTTATATTAGGGCATCGTCTTCTAATGTGATTTTTGTTATGCTCCAACGGATACTCTAAACATGATAGCCCGTCGTATGCAATATTAAAATTTAAGAATGACTACCTTAGTCACTTGAAAGCTTCCATATTGGTACAAGGCGTATATTCATCAAAGGGAGATCGATGGAGTAATGCATTTTAAGTTATTGGCAGCGAAATATTCAAAATAACACTTAATATATTTAATCGAAATATAAAGTCTTACAACTTCTAAGGGGCATTCCCCTGATAATTTCCATAGCAACATAGTATTAATATAAAGATTAACTAAATCTAGAAGAATTTAAAGGAAATCTAGTCTAAGACTTCAAAATAGAGTTCCTCCAAAAGCTTCTCAAAATAAAGATATTACCCGGATGATCAAGACGGTCTTAGGTGCAAAACAAAGGCCCTGCAATATCAAAAGTCTATTGAGGTATGAGCATAACTAGCTTAATGAGATATTCCTTATCCAAAAATACTCATAATAGGCATTCAACCAAGTTTATTAATCAAGAATATGAAATGCAATAACCATATGATCAAACAGTGCATACGACTATCCGGTTTCGTATGTATGATGGATTTACCCCTCCAGCGATGGTTAGGGAATAAGTTGAATTGGGCCCCAAATGACCTCCTTAAAAGTTGCGCGTGTCTTGGGGTTCCAACGAATCGTACTATTAGTCCCCGGGCTTTCCATACCCAAAGCGATCGACCCGGCTCTGCTACAACTTGAGGCCATATTCCTCGAACGTCCAAAATCCTCAAGATGTAGCTAAGCAGCTTATCTTTCCGATCTCACGCTGAGGAGTAGTAGCAAAAATGCGAAATGATATGCATGAGCAATTTAGTTTAAGGGAATTTCCAATCCAACATTAATTCATTTAAAACGATCAAGTAACAATTGCATACATAGCAATACATACATAGAAACAATTATATCAATCACAGATCGGTTTCCGATATACTTATCGTTCATTGATCGCACATAATAATTCACATACATTATTCCCATAATATCCCATATGCATATCAATTTTATTTTTTCCTAACATTTAGTGCTCTATTCTACAAGCACATACACGAATACATAAACGTAAAGGAAACTCACTTGTCCATAGCGACCTTCTATGAGTCGAAGTAATCATCGGAGAAGAGAAGATCTTGGTCCTCGACACCTAAACAAAAGAACTACCCAAAATGAGTATTTCATCCAAGATTTACTCAAATTCTCTAATTCTATCTTATTGAATTCGTCAAAATTCGCATGAATGGAAATTCCAACTTAAAATAGCCATAACTTGCTCATTTTAAATCTGAATTTCACATATTATATACCGATGTCTACCTACACGAAAAGATCTATCTATTTGTAAGATTATTTTTATCAAAAAATCCATTTGGGTCTCAGAATAGTGACGTACAGATTCATCGTGAAAATTCCAGATTTCAAAACTCATGTTTTCAAACTTTCATTCATCCAAAAGTCTTTGTACCGAAAAATATATATTAATATAGTTGAAAAAATACTTTGAATATATATATATATATATATATATTGACTCATATCATAAGCATGAATTTGGTGAAGTTGTCCCAACAATAATTTTTGTAAAACAAGGTGTTCTAAAAGTTGGAAAAGTAATGTTTTGGAAATTTTTTATTTTAGCTTTGTTGGAAAAGTTCTTGGATTTATTATAAGTAAATAATTTTTTTTAAACTTTATCTATCTTTTGAAAACATTTCATATTTTCCAAAATTATTTTATTTCTACAACTTTATTTTTTTAGGAGTTAAAAATGTAGTTTCTAAATTTTTCTTGATAGTGATAAAAAATTTCTTAAGTTCACTTGTTTAGTTTTTCCTAAAGTTAGTTACATTTTAAAATAATTGTGTTCTTCTAATTTTATTTCCTAAGTAAGATTCATCTTTAAAAAGATTTATTCTTTACTGATTTTGTAAAACTTATCTAACCTTGGTATGTTGATGAAAACTTTACAAATGAGTTTAAGAAAACTTTTGTTAGACGAATAATTAGTAACATTAAGTTTAAAGAAACTTTTTATTTCATTGGTATGAAAAGAAAGTATGTGAAAATTTTACTTTATGTATTCTTTGATGAAACTCTAATGTACCATCATTGCTAAGACTTGTTATGAGTTTACTTAAATTTTTGGGAAAGGTTTGTGAAGTAAAACTCTTAGCTTTTAATGAAAATCCTTTCTTTAAGTAACCAAAATTTATTTGAAAAGAGTTTATAAAAACATTTTTTTTATATTTTGTTGAGACAATATCAATATCCACATGCATAAACATGAATATGTATTATGTGAAATATAACATAATAAGATAAAATAAATGTAACAAGAACATAATAGTAAAGTGAAGTATTGAGAACCTTAGTTTCATCAAGGTATCCCGGGACTAAGAATAAAAGTCCCAAAAAGAAAAGAAAGGAAATTGTTTTGACTTGATAAGAATAAGTTTAAGACTAAAATACTAGTCTTAATAATAGCATGAAATAAAGAAATAAATTGCAAAGCATAGAAATAAATAAATAACAATTGAGCTTATATGCTCTAAAGAAATATATATACATAATATACATAATACTATATAGAAGTTGGATTAGAGCAAATAATAATAACATAATGGAAAATATAAACATGAACAAAAAAAAAACATGAACATATTGTTACATCTTTAACTCTCACGAGTCTAAGAAATATACACTAAGCTCATGCTAAGTTATATGAACATGAAGAGCATGTGTAAGAAATTTTACCTAAGGTTATATGTTTGTTGAATAGGAAAAGAATGGGTTGTAGTATTATCTAGGAAATGATTTTATGGAGAGAAGACAGAACTTGGGAGAGAATTTGAGAGAGAAAGTTTATGGAGTGATTTTGATAGAGTTTTAATAGAAAATGAGTTGTGTGAAAGAATGAAGGAGGAATGGACTATTTATAGAGTTTTGGAGTAGAAATTAGTGTGATTAAAAATAATTGAAAATAAAATAAAATTGAGATGGGAGAGGGACAAAGGGGTGCTGGTTTGCCTTGTAGAGGAGCGGGAAATTGATTTATTTTATTGTTTTGTAATAAAAAGAAGTAATGTATAAGGTGTGATGTGATTAAAGTTGTATGGGAAAGATAAATTGTATGGTATAGGTATGGTAGTGTGTAAAAGTAGAGTGCAAGAAAAAGTAAAGATAGTGAAATAGTAATGAATAGTAGAAATAGTATTATGAATAGTAGACTAGACAACTAAAATATCGGTAGTAAAGAAAATACATGTAAACGGTCTTTATTTGATATTTTTAGTTATCGAAAAATTCTAAAACTAATATTTTTGAAAACTTTATATTTTTATGAGTCTATTGGTGTTGTCAGAATATTTTCACTATCCAGTGCACTAGGGCACGGTTTTCGAAAACTGATCCCATTCGGATCCGAAAGACATTAGAAAATTACGAATATGATATTTTTAAGCTTTCTTATATTATTACGAACTATTTTCCACAATTATCTTAATTTTTTTGTTTAGGGTTTATGAACACGGGATTGTTGGATCTAGATTTTAAATTAGGTCAACTTTAGGGTTCCGGATTCACTTCCTGTTCTAGGGTTTACAGAAAAATCTAGGGGCTTACAACTTTGCTAGTGATAGACACTACATGTGATCTTATCTGAACGTGATCCGAGTAAAATGTATATATAAAATTGTAAGTTCGGATACTACCGACAAGTATACTGGGTCTTGATCAAGTAATATAAAAGTGAGTCGAGTATTATTCCCACGAAGACTAAATTAATTACTAGATTGATATTAGCTTTTACTAATATTTAGGCAATCAAAATGTATTACTAATTAACTAATTAACTAATTCTATCTAATATCTAACAATGAATGTAATTAGATTGTGAGAAAGTTATATAAGATAAATGTGGGAAGGAACAGAATCCATAATAATCTTTGTTAATCATGCTGAAGTTATATTATATGAATAATTATAATTGTGGATATTTGTAAGAAATTGTCAAAACCTAAAATTATCAAGTTTTAGTAAACTATAAAATAATTTATTAGCTTCTGCTATATAAATTATCGATGGAATCTAATGTGCTATAATTAGTATTAAATTTTTAGAGCATCTTATCCAGCAAGCGTACTGGGCCTTATCTTGTAATATAGCATGAGTCAAGTGTCAATCCCACAGAGATCTATTAACTACCAGACAATTATCAACTAATACTAATATCTAGGCAATTGATCTTTTCAAATGATTAGATTAAGATTAAACTAAATTATCTAATTAATTATCTATATGAATGCAATGAGCTTTTGAAGAGAGTGATATATTAGAAAATATGGGAAGGAGCAGAATTCACTTTAAACTATTGCCAATCAACTTGAAGTCATGTTATAATAATAATTAGATTCATGGATCATAAGAAATTGTCAAGATGTAAAAACAGAGTTTAAAAACCTTTTAAACCACAAAAACAATTTAATAGCTTCCACTAAATAAATTATTAATGGAATCAAAATTACAATTATAAACCTTCCGATTCTATAATTGACTAATACTTTATATTAACATCCCTTAATTCCTTAGTGAGAATTCAATATAAAACATTGCATTAATATTCATGGATAATTTCTAAATTAGATTAAACTCCGCCGCTTCCGCAATTGCAATTTAATCTTAATTTATGAATTCATATGAACCCTAATTTCCCTTCCGAGTTATCAGAATTCTTATACACCAAAGATATGATGAATAATTAGAACTCAATATGAATATTTCATGATTCTAACTATCTTATAACATAGATTCAAAGATCATTTTAGCATGTTTAAAGCTTCATCAACTTCCCACAAAAAGAATTTAGCTACTCATGGATGATGATTCAAAAATCAGATAAGAAATTGCAAATGATTTCATTATGATCAGAATATTCAGATATATGAATTGCATAAAAGGAAAAAGATCAGATATCACCAATTCAAAATATCAAAACTTCACTTGCAAATTCTTGAACAACTTCAATATCTCTTCAAAAATCTCTATGGAATGCTAGTTCTAATCTATGTATTGTAGTATGATTTAGAGCTACTTGGGATTATACTGAAAGTGAGGAGAAGACCCCCTATTTATAGGAAAAATTTCGTGCAAGACATTAAATGAAATTTGCTGTTTCACTTCGTACGTCGGCAGTTATGGATCCTATGCGGCGACTTACAGGCGGCGTATCTTCAATTTCTTCCTTGCGCAGGCAGTGCACTGACAGTCTTCAATATCGGTACACCTGTAGGCTGCTTCTACGCCGGCGGCTTAGATATAGATCTAGCCGGCGTATGTGATCAGAATGAAGCGTTGGGATGATTTATAACGAATGCTGTCCCAAAGCCGGCGGCTTTGACACCGGTGTAGGCACTCCAACTGATTGTTGCTTCAATTTCCTCCATGTCTTTGTTATGTTCATGTCTCTTCAATTCTATGATGTACACTGCTCAACGCCGGCGGCTTAGGAGCCGGCGTATGTTGTAACTCCTTGTGCGTGGTGACTTTCCAATTCTGAGCTACGGCCTTCAAGTACGCTTCTTCATCTTCTACTGGCAGCTTTGAGGCGACTTTCAGTGTGGTTGGAACTTATGCTTGGCAAAGCTGGCAGTGCTGGCAACAACCTTGGGTGTAAGCCGTCTAAACGCCGGCGGCTTTGAATGTTGAAATGCCGGCTTGACTTCAATTTTTCCTATTTTGATTCAAGTCTCTTGTTTTGATTTCTTTGTCAAATTAGTCCTGAAACATAAAATTTAATCAAAACAAATATCCATTCTAGCTCTTTTAAATCAACAAATTGTATAAAATATGATCTTATCAATTCCCCACACTTGAACTTTTGCTTGTCCTCAAGCAAAATGAAGAACAAAATGAAATCTTTATAGATAGTACAATTTTCCAATTTAATCACAATTTCTTTAACTTGTTTTTCTTGTATCTATTGCTCTAACCATACCAATTTCTTGTAATTAGAGTACTATAATCAAAATTTAGAGTTAATCCAAACAAAACAAGTTTTAATCTCAACTTTTAACAAAAGAACCTTCTATTCAAAAGCAAATACTCAATCCACTAAGGAAAAATACTCATTTAAACTTCATTGGATTTCTAGTTTTGTATTATATTCTAAGTAACACAAAATGAAAGCATGTGGTATCTACTTTTTCCTTAGAATTTCTCCTTCTTTATTATAAGTCTCCTTCCTTTGCATATTTGCATTCATTTTTCTTTTTCTTTCTCAAGCATTTATTTTCTTTTTGGGAGGTTTTTGCCTCCATCTTTTTGCTTTTCAAAGCTCATGAATTGAACTTTTGCCATTCTTCCCTTCTCGTTACAGTGAGTTCATTGAGTGGCACATCCCAGGCTCATCACCTAAGTGACCAGGTTTCAAAATACCCCTAAGAACTCTTCCTCACTTTAACATTCAAGTTCAGATACTCATAACTCAAAATTTCAAGTCAGAGGGTAGTGGCTATGCTTGTTTCTTTCTTTTTGAATGCAATAACAATATCAAAGACTTATTTTTATGAAGGATCACTAAGTTTAAAAGTTTCTTCTACCTCTTTCACTAAGTGTTAAAATTCAAAGAATATATACAAACTAAAATTTCCAAGAAGTAGACCTGTTTATTTTTCACAAAAGGACTCGACCAGCTCTTAAATTTCCAATTCCAAAGTTAAAAATAAAGTAAACTTGTTCCTTAAGGATTTTACAACTTAATTTTAACTTAGTAAACCAATCAACAGCAGGTGAGTAAGATACTTTCACAAGTCAATTTCATTGATTTTCAGTCTTTGCTTTGTACTATCTCCAATTTCAAGAGATTTTTGAAAAATTTTGGCAGAATTTCCTCATAATTTGCTTTCAAACCAAAAATACAAGGTGGAGATTTTCAATATAAATAACAGCAACAGTCAACAGATCATATTCATCACTTCAACACTTCATGCAATTCTATCCCTTCCCCACACACCAAACAGTGTCCTCACTGTTTTGCAACAAATAAAACATAGGAAAGGAATAAGAAATGAATTGGATACTTCCCTGAAGTCAGTCGTTTGTTTCATAGTCATCAAAATTTTGCATTGCAAGAGATTTGCTTTGGGTTTCCTGTAATCACTACAAAAGAAAAACAAAAAAAAAAAAAAAATAAAAGCAGAAAAATAATAAAGAGTTCACCCACAGGAACTTGGGTACTCAATAAATATACAGGCCAAGATAAAAATAAAAACAATAAGATCAAATTGAGAGCTAGCAGGGTCTCTAGCTCTCTGGCCCTGGACTCTGTCTGCTGCTACCCTCAGGAGTATGTCTCTGTGTCTCCTGGGCTGGCTGTCCGTGTGTGCTCTGAACTGAGTCTGTTGATGATGTGATGTGACTCAGATGAAGTCTCATATCTCATGTCAGCCCCTATCTTGGGCGAATGCAGAATGGCCGTCTTCAACGCCTCAAAGATAGTCTTCCTAAATTTCTTGTTCTTCTTCTTTTCCTTCTCTTGACTATCCCTGAGCTCCTAGCTCTAGCGCTTCAGCTCCTCAACATCCAGCCTAAGCTAGTCCATACCATACGCTGATGAAGTGCCTGCAGGAGGAGGAGGAGCGGATGTGGATGGAATCTCAAATGGGGCATCTCCAGGAAAGATATCCTGGAGCTTGACCAACTCCAAAACGGTGACTGTGCTCACTAGGGTTTTTTAGCAATCCAGCGCGGAATGGTGCAGATGTGATCTTCTTGCACTCAAATACCTCATCGTCCTGTGGAGGCTTAAAAATGTCCATCCCTTTCAGCAGTCTAGTGATGTAGCCTCCACAACACAAGCCTCGAGTCCTCGTGTCATCTGCCTGCCAGTATATAAAGTTCGCTATCTCCACCCCAAGGTCAATCCTGTAGCCTCTAATAAGGCTAAACATAGAACATGTCGAACGTAGTCACCTTGCTGTGACTGGTCTTCTTGCAACTCAGGGTGTGTGCAAGAATATGGTGGAGCAGCTTGTGCTCAACGGCACGAAAAGATGTGGCCAGACTTGGAGGGACAAAGTGCTCATTTGCTCTCTCAGGAGCAACTAGCTGGAACCAATATCCTCCTGTGTCATGTCCTCGGCCAACTGTTCGAGATTCCTATTGTCTGCTTCATTATCATACAGTCCCATATGTGGCCCATCTCTTCAATTTCACCTCTCTAATCTGCCCAAAGGCCTGGAACTGAAAAGTAGATTCCTCTCTATCTGGAATGTTCTTCAGTGTGGACAAGAACTCTATCGTCAAGTTCTTGTATGCCGGCTCCCGAAAATCAAACTGCCGGATCCATGCTGGATCTTGAACAATCTCCCTGATCTGGTCAATGATCCCAAATTCATCCAACAGGCACCAGTCTAAATACTGGGTATTTAAAAAATCCATCTTGACAAGCCTCTTCTTTCTATCTTTTGCGTACTACTGACTAGACAGCAGATCTCGGTTCTATGAACCCAATGTAAAGGCGTCAGTGGTCTTTTGTCGCTTTTGTCTTGGAGCCACTCCTGCAAATAATTTGAATTCAATTAGAAATAAGGAATGCACAACATCAATGAAATTCTAATTTATGCCTAAAACATGATTTTGAACAATTTTGATATCAAGGCATATAACTAGTGGAGCTATTGATCATGAAATTGAATGAAGCATTTACACTTGCAAAACAATATGAAAGCTGGCAGCTTAGGCTTGCCAGCTCAGAATTGAACGTTGGAATTTCAAAATTTTCAAACAAAAATGATTTAAAAAAATTTTTCCTTTTGTCCCAAAATCACTTTTATACTGAAATTTTCATAAAATTCGAGCACAATTTCAAATTCCAATTTCATTTTGAGCGAATTTGAGCACATGCAAGAATTGGAGCCACTAACTAATATGAAAACTTTCAAATCCAGCAGCTGTAACATCAATTTCAACAAACCCCAATTTTGAATTTCAAACACCCTTATCTCAAGAACCCTAATTTTCAATCTCAGTAGCAATCATGAATACACCTCATAGCTTGCAATAACAATATATGGAATGAAATGTAGCTTGAACATCATCATCACAATCAAATGTATCAATAGCTGAAGTTCATATCCCATTTACAAAAAAATCAATCTCAGTTTAATCTATGAGCGAATTGACAGATCCAAGCAATGTAATAGATTAAAACAGAGAACTAAGAGTAAGAATCTTACTTGGACAGCTGGATTTTACTCAATGAATGAGGCCGATGAAGGGATGAATTCTTCGGGTGAGAGTAATAGAGAGTGAGAGTGAGTAAGAATGAGAAAGAGAGAGAGGATTCATATCTGTTAAAAGCATCTGCAGAACCTACGCCGGCATTTCTGCAATGTACGCCAACGGCTTACAGCCAGTGTAACCAGAAAAATTACATACCGAAAGCATAAAACTGGCCGCTTATCCATTTACACAGCCGCTTAAGTGGATACACCGGCTCAAAGCTGGCGGCTTATAATCCCAGGTGCCGGCTTTGATCGGGAATTTTCAGAAACTAAGAAATCTTGCACATACACGGCACTAAGCCGGCGGCCTTCACCTTCCCCTGCTGGTGTAATTGTTGTACTCAAACACCGGCATATAAGCGGCGGCCTTGACCTTTCCATTGCCGGCTTCTTTTGTGGTGCTCACCTACTCCTGTACTGACCTTTACGCCGGCCTAAAGCTGGCGGCGTTGAATCGGCTTTCCTTGTTTTTTCAAAGCTTGCTCAAGGCTGGCAGCCTTGAGCCGGCCTTCAGTGTTTTCCTTTTTTTTTTTTTGAAGATATTTCCTGCCACACTAATAACTAAGTTAGTAAAAACAAAACAAATAAAACTATTCTAAAATTAGACATGGGTTGCCTCCCAAGAAGCGCTTTTTAAAGTCGCTTAGCCCGACTTTCCTGATCTGATTATGGTCTTTGAGATTCATGACAGTAGTAGTACTGTCAAGATTTTCCCCCTCAAAATAATGTTTGAGCAGTTGCCCATTCACTTTAAAAGTCCGATCATCCTCAGTTTTAATTCCATCATTCCATATGGAAAAACTTTTGCAATCTCAAACGGTCCGACCATCTTGACCGTAATTTTCCAGGAAACAACTTCAAACGAGAATTGTAAAGTAAAACTTTTTGTCCAGCAAAAATTCTCGTTTGATGATGTTTCTATCATGCCATTTCTTTGCTCGTTCCTTATAGATACAGCACTTTCAAATGCCTCATTCCTCCATTCTTCTAACTGATTCAATTGAAGCAATCTGTTTTTACCTGCAGCTTTTTCATCAAAGTTAATAAATTTTATGGCCCAATATGCCTTGTGCTCAAGTTCTACAGGAAGCTGACATGATTTGCCAAAAACAATCATATATGGGGACATTCCAATAGGGGTTTTAAAAGCAGTCCTGTAAGCTCATAATGCATCATCTAATTTTGAAGACCAATCTTTTCTTGATGCATTAACAGTTTTTTCCAAAATCCTTTTATCTCCCTATTGGAAACTTCAACTTGCCTACTAGTTTGGATGATAGGTGGTAGCCACTTTATGTGTAACACCATATTTTGCTAAAAGTTTTTCAAATTGCTTGTTACAAAAATGAGACCCCCCATCACTAATAT